>JAMKCH010012760.1:0-75110 GCA_023653785.1 Ophioderma brevispina
CCCTATAAGTGTGCAGAAACAAAAGTGGAATCCAGACAATGCAAACAGTCCACGTCAACCCTGTTGCTATCATTGGTGGATTGTCATTCCATGCCTACGGCCCAAGCCAACAACAAACATATTAACAATCGATTCCTACTGATTCATTGAGCAATATTTTTAATTCATTTAAGAGTATTTCGTGATCAACAGCTGAAAAAGCCTTCTCCCACTTCATATTTTTAACATCATCCTAAACGTTTGGCTTTAAGTTTTGAAATTTGAAAAAGGGTTCGGGTTGGTGTTTTTCAGAGGATATCATAGAAATTTCTATGGAGGATACCTATTATCATAAACACAAAGAAAGTGCCAATATCGCGAAACTGCACCTTTAATCGAAGACATGGTTTATATAATATCAACAAAACGATACCTTGTCTTGTGTTTTAAGAGAGGCACGTGACATGCTCAACTCCCATATTTTCCTGGTTTTGCGCGTGATCATTCCACTTACACAAACTTTGCTAGTTGTGACCCCTCCCATTGTCTGATCACTTAAATTATAAGTGCTCTAATGACCTATTAATTAGTGCTAATGACATGCTTTTCCATGTTTTAATAGTTTCAGATATTATATTAAACATGTAATAACTAATCTTCCTGGATGAACGGGATATTTGGTTTCTACACACTGAATATATGGCGATACATGTTGTACATGTATTGTCACTTTACCTGTTTACACCACGATTAAACGTGCTAGTTGCCATGCGCGAGTATGTGGTACTATTTGGGATTACCTTATTGGTAATAGATCGCATTGACAATACAAATGCATCGTTTAAAGGCGGACTCAGAGATTCGAAATATCTAGTTTTTTGTGTAGTAATTAAAATAGTCAACTAGAACTAAAGATAATCCCCAAAATGCTCATTCCAAAGATCGATTGTACAATATAATCTACGATTTAAAGGCTTACTCAGAGATTTTCGAATACTATTGTTTTTGTGTGTAGTAATTAAAATAGTCACATAGAGCTAAAGATAATCCCCCAAAATGCTCATTCCAAAGTTGCAGATACGAATCGATTTGCGTTTTCATGCAGTACACCTTTATGCAGTAAACAGTGCATAGGTACCGTGTAATACAACATTTCCGGATCCAATTTTTTTAAAACAAGTTGTGATTTTTAATTATATGGGCTCGATTTGGGCTTCGTTATTTCACACAGTATTATAATATATAAATCATCTTTAATTTCATCACAATACGAAAACATATAAACCCAAAGGCAACTGTGGCCTATACTGACCCCAGGCATGGGAAAGACCATGATACAAACAGCAATACTAATACAACATTAAAAACCTTTGGACGTTTAACACACAACTATACATATAACAAAAAACTAACATAACATGTTAAATTAATTTGTTCAATTGACCAAAAATTCGTGTCTCGCATTAAAGATGGCATATGAGGAAATAATGGCAGATGTAGAGATGTTGGCCTAGATCACTATATGTACCGACGATTTAAGGTTTGTTTTAAAGATACGGTCAAGCATTATGTATATGCAAATAACCCAATTTATTTTGACAATTGAGGCTCCCTCCCCGGGAAATCACATGAGTCAGCCTTAAACATACAAGTTCACGCATATCGTTTCGCAACCTTTCCAAATATCGTTCAGCCTACTGATTAGTTCGGCTTGGTGTCTTCACATACATTTACTTATAAAACTACGATTCCATATCAAAAGATCGTGATCACTAGATCACATACAGAATTGTGGAAAGCCATTTCCAATAATACAAGAAAACGAGACAGCAAGAAATTCCTTGTGTCATCAGAAGTTCAAAATAACTAGATATTTGTATTTCAAAACACTCTGGTCCGATCTTCTCTACATTAAATCTATTATATATGTTAACACTCAATAATGACGAACACTTCGATCGCATCCGCAGCTCGTTATTCCACCCTAACGGTACCAAACACCAGCAAACGCCAATGCACTGAGTGAGAAAATGCACTAAAGTCCCGGATGTAGCGATTTCGTCATCAAACGAACATGTGGCAGAAATCGCTGGCTGGGCCAGCCACTATGACTTAGCAAATCTCAATTCCCTTGGCACAGTTCAGTAAGCTTTCATTCACCAAATGTTTTAGAAAATACACTCCCTGGTTTTTGGGTATGATAATATGATACCCAATACACGAGTCAGTTGATGTAATGTCTGTACAAGTACAACCGCCTGAACTGTGTCCTTTGGTTGGATGAACATATTGTCACTCATAGTGAGCGACACCTCCTTAAGGCGTTATATCTTCAGGTATTAGACTGGGACTCTGGTTCGAGACAACCCGATTTTTTCCGGCTTTTCTCTTTCCCCTCTTCTCCCTTATCCTTCACTCGCTCCCGGACTACGCTCCCGACTGAACAGATGAGGCGGTAGGGTTAATGAAAAACGTGCGTTGCACGTGTGTGGCTGCGTGAGCTTGTGTGTGTGGAGGAGAAGCAGAGATCTACCAGAGTGTTAGAGGGAAACCCATTTCCAAGTAATTATTTAGTACTATCATAGTGCCATTTTTGCGCTAACATGAGAAACTGACTTTCTTCAAAATCACGGAGGAAACCATATCTCAGTTGCTAGTATTCTGATGGGGGTCTATTACGTACTACATGTGCAAATGGAGTAATTCGGTGAATAATGTATACCGTCCGTTAATATGCCAATGATCCGCACATCTTTGTCCTAAAGAACCAACGTCGTGTTAGACCTATAGTAGCGGTCAACATTACGGACAAGTGGCCGGTCGGCTGTAACAAATTCTCCATGCGATATTGTTTTTTTTTATAAGACTGCCTTGATCGTTTTCTTTTGAAGCCATATTCTCTCAATAAGAAACACGAGATGGGGCCTATCGCTTTATTCGCAATTAACGTCATTACGAAAACACGAAGGCCAGTAGGAGCAATGGCCGCCGATACACTATCCTCCGCTTGTATTCGCGATCTTTAGCTCTGTTTCTCTAACAGAAAAACAACGTCCATCAATCAGCCCTTAATACCTACAGTAACCTGTATGCGAGGAATAACTTTGTATCTACTTCAAACGTTTTTTGAATATCGAGTTTAATTTGCGGATCATATTGATTACACATCCCTACCCATTAGAGAGTGACTAATCAATGGCGATTTTCACTTTCCTCTCTCAAACGATGGCATTTTTCGGTTAACTTACACTGCGAATCTATTATAGGAGATATCGGATGTACATCGTAGAAGCAATAACACTAAGTCTCAATCGAGGCGCCAAACCTCTTGTACTAAATAATAATTTCATGGAAACTTAAGCCTTTTAATGATAAATTATAGCATATATCTTTGACAAAGGTTGATTACCGATCATGGTCCCGAATCTTCATATGAATGTTTTTTTTTCCTCACGTGTAAAGCATACCACCAGAAACATTACAATTTTGATAGTAAAAAAAAATGTGTACTACATTGGCCTATAAGGCTAGGCTAGTGTGGATAATAAATGTGGTATCCCACATTTGGAGATGTTTTTGTTCGTAAAATAAAAGTTTTCTTCTGATATATAAATCTCAGTTTTGATGAGTAAAGTGTCGATTGAGTCACCCACCGATAAGTGCATGCTATACACGAATCCGACGGCGACTATTATCGCCCCTACGCCGTTGGCGGCGCACTCACCATCCGCCATTACTGGGGGGCATCTTTTGCATTTCTCGTTATACACCGCGTTTACGTTTTACGTGTTACCACAGCAAAGCGATTAATTTTTGATTAAGGAAAAGAGTTCTGACTGCAAAAACCAACACTATTTCACTGTTATCCATTGTATATCATCATGGGCGGCTCAGGAAAAAAAATGTAAATTTCTTGGCTGCACAAATATCGATAAAAAGTTACAAAAAAATGAAACGAACTGCGTGCGAATTCACTCGCTAATGACACAAATGAAACAATCATCGTATCCATTTCCAGTCTAAATACCACATTGTAACTCTCCGGTCATTTCCACGTGTACTGATAGTCCGGCTTCACATTCCATTGCACAAACGAGACTAATTTTGTTCAGATCTCCGAACATCGATCACATGGCACGGAAGTGTCCTTTCTAGAACACCAACAACCCGCATCGGAAGATGCCACGTTTTTCAGCAAATACGATCGGTCTTTGGGAACTATGCAAGTTTTCACGTACACGTAATTATCAACATTCTATTGTTACTTTATTTTTGTCTGATGTTTTTGAAAAAGAATTTTACGAAAAATTATTTTTATCCCGCGGGCTGTTTTATTACCAATTTTTTAACCGTATTCTAACTATCACGTTAATTTCTCAGTCACGCAAAGTCTGCGAGATAACCTTCAAATTTTACAACAACAGTAAGACACTAGCCCTGGAATTCCAGTTTAGGCCAGTCCCTGACATCATCCTTCCATAAATCCATGGAAATAAACGGTGAAATTTGTTAACAATTGCAAAAAAGGTAGGTTGTAAATTCTTATTATCATGATTGGGCTTATATTCGTTCTGTTAAGCAATATGCGCGTGTGTGTACTGTGTGTTTGGTGCCCGGGATGCCCCCCAGTAATGGCGGCGACGTAGAGGGTGTCCTTTCGAGGCTTTCCCGGCGGATCGTGTATAGTTAGGGAGTTTGCCAAGTTGTATTCATTTAATCAAGAATTTCAATGTTTGGGCGGCATAATAGACAAATGGACAAATTGAGAATGAATTTGTGCATTGTCTATAATGATGAAAAATTTAAATGATGTCACCATGCATTATAAGAATATTCAATAGCAATGGTCGATTGTACTCTTCATATTGGAGGTTTTCACAACCCTTAGCGTGTTCCATGCACTTCCCAAAATTCGCTTCTTAAACATCCCCAATATTCAGTCTTTCACACTGATTCACGATGGTAAACCATGTTAATCCTCGTTTTTCTAATCTGCTACTACATTGCTCATGAAAAAGAGCTTCTTATATAATAAGGAATTCCATGAGAAAGATCTCAACTTCCTTGGGATGACACAAAGGCATATTTATCTAGATGCGTAGATCTTGTTTTAGTTGATAAATTTCAACTTTCAATTCTGGCTGAATATAATTTATGACTGATTATTATTAGGCCTGAATATTTTGATATGCTTTTATCCCTTACGTCCCTAGAGGAAAATGACTACCAACCTGACTATCACCGCAAAAAGGAGGTTTCGTTATTTTTCTTGTTAGATCTAGGAGCATTTTCCACTAAACACAAGGTAGGGGTCCGCTCCGTCATTTCTTAAAAGTGGGGAAAATGGCATTTTAGGGATTTAAGGGTTATATTATGTGCAGCGAGATGAGAAAAAATGAACTAAAACTCCTTTCATGCGTTATTCACCATGCAACGTCAACCCTATCTAATCAATCAACTTGATATTTTTTCTTTTCAACACTTCCTTCAGATCCCGGGCACGACAATGGGAACTCTGATAATACCAATAGCAAGGATCTGATTGTCCGGCGTACTCATAGTCCGGGAACAATGGTGAACAATAGGGCAATCGATTCAGTTGACTCTTTACGCAACATTAGTTTCACGCTTTCATCTGCTTTCACACCGGTGTTTTCAATTTTTGTTCTTTAAGATTTTATACGTGTTGCGTAACGGATAAATGGGCGGTCGCGTGATCATAAGACCATTGTAAATCGTGAGTTCGAGCCCCGCTGCAGTCAACTTGTTTGTATCCCTGGCAAAATACTTAATCGCACTTGGCGCCTCGAAGACCCAAGCGGAATCTGGGGAGCTGTTACAATCTAAGTGTTGATAGGGATGTGCGCTTGGCCAGCAGCCACCAATAGAAACTACTGATTATGATGTTGACGATTTCCTGATGACAACATAATAATAATAATAATAACAATAATAAAATAGCAACAGCGCTTTATCTACTTTGTTAAAGGCGCTACATAAATCTCAATTTTTTTTTATTATTATTACTTTGGTAAATATTACTCCGGTATATGAATACTTGCTTTTGCGAAAGTAGCCCTTATTAAATTTACAATAGACCCCACATTACATGGATGCCACCCATCATGCCCATTGAGAATGAGTGTAACTTTAAAACGTTTAGAAAAACATGGAGAGAACGGGCAACACAAGGAGAACATTAGTTCCTTCAATGAAAGGAACTACTTTCAACATTGACATGTATGTGTGAAACCATAAGAATGGGCAAGTCTTCGTTTTAAGTTCTACATGTTAAAAAGAGGCATGTTTTACTACCTGTGGAGCATAACCTCTTATCTAACAAAAATTATAAAATCTGTTAAACAACCTTATTTTTTTACTCACAAAAGAATTGACCACGTAATGAATTTCGGCTGTGCACCAGACATCAGCATTCTTATAAAATGTCCTGAATAATTCTATCTGGACTTTAACATTTAATTTCAAGGTTATTACAACTATCTACTACGTAATATGTTCCATCGTGTGTATCTGTACGAACGCATTTTGGTCTTTACTGTCTTGATGGAATGAGGTACTTGAAATATATTTTCAATGTATTTTGAAGTGTTTTTAAAGTTTTGAATGTTGGTGATTTGAAATGCAATAGTTTGAACACTGGGCAGAGAGATATCATTGCTTTAGTTATCGTAGAATTACTTATTATTTATTGATTCATTGGTAATAAAGGTCAATACATAGCAATCATAGACATATAAAACATACTCAACAGTATGGTTTTACACATTGAAAAATTGATATATTGCAAAACAGTACATGTCCATGCAATTGATCCAGGCAATAAAAAAACCCAGCGGCTGATTGGATTGCCTTGATGTCCACTAAAACCTGGAGATAATGTGATGACATAATTAAAAACAGGGGTGAACGGTCTTTGTTGTTCAATTGAGGCAAGGAATATTTGAATTGACATTAATGGACAGATAGAACTGGGGAGTGCTAAGAAATTTGATTGCTAATATTAAAGATCAGGGTGTCTTATTAAGTAAGAATACGCCGGGTGCCACCTCGACACCCTTGGGCAATTTGAGGTATGAGGTCATAGGTCACATAAAGGGATTGAATTTAAAGCAATATTAGCACATTTTTTGAAGAGCGCCCCCAATTTTTCAAAAATTTGGAGATTTTTACACGATTGCATTGGTAACTGGCAAGTAAACTATACCTGTGAATGGTTAGGCTCGAAAATGTCTGTGTCACAAACGAAGGAATTTTGTACTCGAATAATTATTATCGGGGATCCCCGATAATAATACAACGGCTGCTGGAAACGGCCTTCCAATGTGAAATAGCCGGGAAATAGCCGCCATTTACGTGTCTACTTCTCCTCCATTGTGTTCTAAAGTTCAGGCCAGCCAAGTTAGAGGTTATTTTCTCGAGAGGTGGCACTCTATTTAATCAGGACGGACATAAACGTAGCATTTCCAGCTCTGCCGTTGAGTCCATCTGGGATCCCAATTCTAATTACAAAATCGCTTATTTTGTGATAAATACGCATTCTTTAGCAATCTCGTTCGCAGGTATAGGTTTCCTGGGACAATTACCAACGTACCGTGCAAAAATATCAAATTTTGAAAATTGGGGGTACTTCAAAAAAAGGGCTAATATTGCTTTAAAAAATCGTAATCACGAGTTCTTCCTCCAGTCCAAAGGTGTAAAAAATGCAAGATCCGTAGGATGCCTAATCAAAGAGGGTATAGGTCAAAATAGGTCAAAGGATTAAAAAATAGTTCGTACATCCTAAACTTCAAAATTATTTTAAATGCTTCAGTGTAATAAGAATAAGAATGTTTTATTCATTTTGAAAAATCATAAAAAGCAAAAGAAAGGTCAAAGGTTATATCCACGTATTACGATTCAAGAATAGTTAAAGACACATAATCAACAGGGTTAAGTTGTGCCATATTATACTTAAGGTGTATCTTAGATAACAAAGTATACCTTTTTCAGAATCTTGTGTCACGTGTCCACGACAGATACGAAAAACGGTAAGGAGTTAAAATTTCAATCCCAAAAGAGTGAAACTCTTGTAAAACACTCCAAAATGACCCGAGGTTTGTAATGTAAAAGAGTGAATTCCACTAAAAAGAATAAAAATCACTCCAAAAAAGAGTGAAAATCAAAACTTTTCACATTAAATTAGTCAAGAACTCCTAGTACAATTTGAATCCATTTGTGATTATAAAGTCTAATCTTTTTCTGCATGTCGTTTATTATACTTCGGCCCGTCGAGGCAGAACACATAATTAAACTAACTAAGCCAAGTGGCTAACAGTATACCAAACCTAACCCCTGAAAATTGCACTAAATTCACATGCCAATTATTATGGCAGACAATACATTTACACTTTCACAGAAAAGAGATCCATGTCAATCTTTATTCTTCTATCGATATCAGTTGAAACACACGCTTGAAAAAGACACTTCAACGTCCAACCAAACCACCACCGAAGTACATAAAGTGATGCAAAATATTCCAGAGATGACACAGAATGTATAATGTATAATAATGACCAAAGCCAAATAAGATGAAGAAAAAGTTCCACCTAATGTAAATAATGTATTTAGTTTAACTCCACGCAATTAAGTGCAATTTTCAATTAACCTATGAGTCTCAAGGGATGTAAATACAACACTAACACTAAAAACGTGGATTTCAAGGGGAACAACATAATAATAAAACTATAGTTGTAAGTATAAAATACTAAGACTTATAGTTCTCACAGTCCTAAGTTAAAATTTACATTTTATAGTGCAATTTTAGAACTACCATGTTTTTATAGATGTCATTATTTCACTCCGCCCATATGAATTTTAATTAAGTTTTAATTACATACATTATTAGTAATTGGATGACACACTGTGATTATATGTGGACAAAACTTTTTATTTAGAAACAATATACTCACATTACAAAAACCTACACGCATGACTCTAAAATAATTACTTTTTCTCAACGGTCATACGTTGTAACCAACGTGCCGTGTACATCTACTCATATGAGGCAATTTAAAACCAGATCAATCGTGTGATCGATTCCAAATGATTTCAAGAATATTTTAGCCTTTAGTTGAGCTTTACCTACACAGTGGTACGGGGGGCATCTAGAATGAACCGACGACAGTGTTAGCTGCATTGACGGATATGGCAAGCTAAAAAGGTTTGAAAACAATTCGGATGTTCCGGTGGGAGGTGGCAGTTTGTGGCAATTTCTGGAACAAGGATGCTGACATTACTGCCAGCATTTACCAAACTTGAAAAGCATGTTGTCATCAGCTCACAGACCATTGCTATTGTATATGTGCTAATCCCAAAAAAAAAAAAAAAAAAAATTAAACTTTTAATCAGCAGGGTTGATTAAACTTTTAATCAGCAGGGTTGATTAAAATTTTACTCCACTGTTGATTAAAATTTTACACTTTAGAGGAGTAGAAGCTTTAGTCTATCAGGTTGAGTAAAGTTTAATCAGCTGGAAGGGTTGTTCCCTTTTTAACATCCAAACGATTAAAATTTTACCACTAGAAGAGTAAAAATATTTAAGAGTGTATGTCGCAAAAACATGCTAGATACACTGTAAATTCTGTCAGGGATGTGAACACCTTGCTTTTCTGTTCCAGAAATTGCCACAAACTGTACTCTTCCTGTTTTTACTGTTTTTACAGAATGTAAACATCCAAATTGTTTTCAAACTCGTGGAAGTGATTTCAGTAAGGGTCCTTTTCATTATGTCATTTTTTTTCATGCCATTATGTCCCTTTAAGCAACGCTTTGCTAATAAAAGCAACGCGTTGCTTAGAGAACCAATCAGAAAAGAGAAAGCAACGCGTGGCAAATGAACAACCAATCAGGAAGGTGAATAAGCAACGCGTTTCTAATGAAAGCAACGTGTTGTTAATGAAAGCAACGCGTGGCTTTAAGCACTGTCGGAAAGCAACGCGTTTTTTTTTGTTGTTGTTTTTTTTTTTGTGCGTTTTTTTTTTTTTTTTTTTTACTTTTCTGATCGCGTTGTGAGCAATACGTTATGACCTTTTTAGCTTGCCATATACGGAATAAACCGTAAGTGCATAGTGAAATTCACCATTGCTATATGCCTATGTCCTGTAAACTGTAAGGAAAAATAGACATGCTTAAGTAAACCACATTACAATCATTTCCACTTATTTGAAAATTATTCGGATGTTTACATTGGATGACAAGAGAAATGAAAACTCGACTGCTGGTTGGTGCGATTGACATCAATGGCACCTGGTGCACCTGGCAATGCACCTGGCAGACAACCCACATACCATGCATACCATTGCTTTTGTTTTCTATGACATATTTAAAAGTATTGATCTGACAGGTGCTAGGTGCAAAACTGCAATAACACTTCAACTGTACTGTACCAGCTATGACGGAATGTATTGCTTATTTTTTTAGTAAAATCAGAAATACAACTGTAGATATTCTTTTTTCAAATAAGTTGAAGTGAATGTAATATTGCGTTTTCTTTATTTAAAAAATAAGCTCGATATCGGCCTGTGCGAAGATACCTGAATGTTGTTTTGTTATGAAACAAATCTCAGGAGCTAGGCAAAAATATACCCAAGATTCATTGATCTGCTGAAAATTTGAACGGTTGAAGAATTTACTAAATTTCCTAAAATTGTAGCTATGGAGCTAAAATTTGTTAGTTTTACTGCAAAGAATGTGTCTTAAAAAGTGAAACTTACTTGAACAGTGTCTAAAGAACTGAAGAAGAGGCGCGAGCTGGGGGGTCTTGACCAAATTACATACCCGTATTGCTATTTTAGGTCAGTGTCCCATCCCATACATTTCTTGTGACTCTGTCACTCTCATATGAGCAGTATACAGATTACATAAGCTATATACATGAATAATACATACTACATACAAATGCATACACTAATCTTACGAAGTAAATAACCATTTTTTCAAGTGTAAATGATTTCATGTAGTTATCAAATAAGAGAATGCCATTAAACGTGTTAAAGTCATCTTCACAATATTCCTGTAAGTAGCAACAGTCTTTATCCATAATGAAATCTAAAAAATGATTGACATTTTCTGACATTAAGACTAACTAAACTTAATCTTCCAGGTAAATGGGCTGTATGAAATAGGCAAGCAAGAGGGTGGCTCTAAATTTGTTAAAAGATGAAATTTTAAATTAAGGAACAGGGAAATATTTTTTTTGTATCGCTGCTGAAAGTGTACCTTTTTTAAAAGCATCAACTGTATAAAATAAGTCAGCAAATAGTTCTGCCATTTAATCTTCCCTATGTTTAAGTTATGTTTATACAAAAAAAGACACAATTGTCCATTATGCGATACTAGCATCTTCTATATATAAAAAAATCACTGCCCCATAAACAGTAATAGAAAACGTTGGGTGCCAGTTACAAGTACCATCATTTTATGATGATATAAGGAGACCAGGACTTTCAAGTAAGTTACAACAACAATGAAATCGGCTAAAGACTTTTCCAAACGAGAGAGTACGTGTAAGGTCTTGCAGAAGTGTTGATAGTTTCATGTCCACTCTTATCCAGGCTACACCGATGATAAGCCAATGCTTAGGATATGTAGGACACGACACCTCTAATCACAGTACAGCGTTGATATCTATAGTTTACTAGAGTTCACAGGCTCTTAATGGGACGATATGTCTAGTGAAATCAACCTATTGACTAAAACACTACTTCATCCCCCACCCATTACTTCACCATTTGATAGTCTTGTTTTCTTTCCTCATCGTACTCTTTCAGATTGTCTTTGACTTGGCGACCTAAAAACCTCCTGATAGGCGGTTAACAACTGAAGGGTCGTACAGACATTGCTGAACAACGGTGCAGGTAAAACGCCTGCGGGAGAACACTGGGTAAACATAGCGAATGTCACTTTCTCTCGCAACCTCTCCTGTCCAGTGTAGATACATAGTCGAGCTGACAGTTCACTAGCTGTCTCTTTAAGTGCTGATAGCTGCATTCATCTTTACTGAAAATTTCAGTAGCGCGCGCTCGCAGACTACAGTTGATGCAATCGGAAGGGCAACCTATTATACAGTACATGCACTTCTTACTTGGTCTTTTAAGAACTGCTGGACCATTGCTCGTGCTATCAGTCATCTGTCATGTCCGTATGTCATACTTCACATAATGATGTTTTAATTTTACGTATTAAATCGGTGAAAGTTACAACCATATTAAATTTTCTTAGCAAGCAAGATTTTTTTTTCAGATTGAGACTATACGATATGAGATAAAGCGTGAATGGCGGTCACCTGTGCATGACGCCCTGCGGTTGTAGGCGAAGAGAGAGAAAATAGTCTTGATAGTTCACCACGTCACTTCACCTGAATAACATCAGGATCTGACGGGGTTACCTAAACCTCTTTTTTGCTACACCACATGTTTTGTATACGTATAAGATATACCAATATGGACTATATATGCTGTCATTTATGTTAACTTTAACTTAAAAAGACCGCGAAGAGTGGATTTCCCATTTTCTGGACAACATGTTCACGGTGATGATTTTAAAGGAGTATTTCGTAATCCCCCAGACTTACCTAAAAAGTAGGGATTTTTATATCACCTGAATCATTTGCCTAAGTATAGCATGTGTTCCTAATCATACGTGCAAATTCGGTCTGCTCTCGAAGATATTCGTAATGTTGTGTTTATTCCATTAAATGTACTTTTTATTCCATGTAAGCTTTACTTTTGTCAGTGTACGCCAGGTCATGATATTAATGATATTTATACATTTCACCTTTCCGATATACTAGAGTTGGAGATTTGCAAACTATTATTTACCTTTCTTACATTTCTTCAGACCTCATGTATCAGATCATAAACCATAACATAAAGTGAAGCAATATTCCTGTAAATAAAGGCTCAGTTGTATTTTGCTTCGACATTTATTCTATCAGGAATTTGTTTGACTTGAACACCCCAAAGAAGATGTATTTTAACACCATACAAGTGAAAGCATGCCAACCTCTGGGAATTATATTCATGGGTAAATTCCAAGTAGGGGAAAAACAAAAACACTAATGTCATATGTCATATTATGGGTATCATTTTGAAGGGTATTGAAATCACTCAATGTAGTAATTGTTCTGAAGTTATACTACCCCAGGACGCCGTCTAATACTGCATGAATACAAACAAGGGGCTTTCATAATGAAAGCTAACTTGTAAAAAAGGAGGGTTCTTTGGCTAAGTGAAGGTATAGTTTTGGTATAATTTCTCGAAGAATTTTGCATACAATTGTTGAAAATGTGAACTGAGATATTTATTATTGTCACTGAACTCACGGAGATGGTAGAGGTAAAACTCTCGGGAATACAGTGTATCCCCAAGGAAGATTTCAGTTCTTATTTTGTGAAAGTAGATCTGAACTCTTCTACTTCTTTGGCGGACCCAAGGTAAGGAGAAACACAATGTATTCATATGGGTGCTTTCCACGGGAGTCACTACAATACTGGCTAGACCTGCTTCAGAATAACTCAAGCATGCAAATAATACCAAAAGAGTCGCCTGCAGAAATAGCTGGAATGTTCCTGTTGACCAGGTGCATGTATGGTAATCTTCGCATGCTTGGGTGATCCGTAGGGCAAAAAATTAAAAGTCCGTTCATATAATTTCCCTTGCTTAAAGACCCTATTTTTTGACATGGAATTTGTAATTTTGTCGTTTCCTGTGGACATAAAAAGTTTGAGTAAAAACTCAAAACTGTAATGTGTCCCCAATATTAGAACACATAGGTGGGCTGCAATCTATATTTAGTCAGCTTGTAGCAATGCCCTACTGTCCAACTTAATGCATGTTGGAATATCACCAGAAACAAGACCATGCATCAATGACATGGACTTATGCAACTTGGTACAACCAAAAAAGAATGATTCAATGGTTTCTGAATAGAGATCTATGAGGGCCAAACAATACATAGAATGTATTCCGCAGTGCTAAACTGCCTACCATTTATTCTTATGATTGATGATAGAGTATTCATATTTCTCTTTATATACACATGAATATCTTGTGGGACATACCAGAGTTTGAATAAGGTATATTGGACTTGTACAAGAGGTTCAATAGGTTTAGTCAGAGAGAAACCACTGACGCTCTACACAACATGGTAGCGTGTCAGAGTCCCGATTGAAACATCATGACGTTGGTTTTTGACCTATACAATCTAGCGGGGAAACAATGCATACACCTTGTCCAACAATAGAACATGCTGTGTGGAATATGCTGCACCAGCAGGTGTATGCATGTTGCCGCCATAGTGTATAGGTCAAAAACCACTTCCTTTGTTTCAACTCGGCGACACCCATTCAACTGTGCGGCCGCCCGCTAAGCCATGTGTCGAGGTCAGTGGAGAGAACGTTCATGTGAACGTACAGTTGAGTATGGACACAATTGTTTTTGCTGAAATGATAGATAGGGTGTGTAGAATAAGAATCCGCCGATGCCACCTGGGCATCCTTGAGCATTTTGAGAAATTCGCAAGATGGCGTCGCTCTAAATAATAATTATCTATTCAACCTTATATATCAAACTATGGAGTTACGAATTATACTATGGATCCAATCAACTAGTGTGTGGCACTTGTAACATTAAGTCAGACTTCAATTCCAAATAGCAGGGCCAAATCCAATCTTTTAAAATGTTTCTAAGTAATTACAGGGGGCCTTCAAATGGAAATCAATGTGTCATTGACATTAGAAATGTACCATTTGATCCTAACCAATTGTACAGCATACATTTCAATTTGTTTTAAATGCGCCAAAATCGAAATACACTAATATGGTGGCAAAGTTGTCCAAATACCATATAGGAATTACTTTTTTCCACATTAATTGCACTCAATTTATTATTCATCCCTTTTGTACCTCATCCAATTTTTTCAATCCATTTTTTTGATATCGGTCTTACTGGTATCATTGGTTATGATCATAGGTCCATTTGTCCATTGTTTCATTGACACAATAATTTATACTTGATGGTAATATTTAGAAATTTTGTGTCAAGTATTTTTTGAGATATCACGTTTTTGGCTGCCATATTGGATTGACGTCATATACAACTTGTAAAAGTATCAGAATACATTTACTGTGTCCAAATATTTTACTCATGTGAGTAAACCTTCTCATTTTGACTAGCAGTAAGCTAGTCATTGTTGGGTTAAAAATACTCAGCTTTGTTTAAGGTTTTACTCAACTTTGACAAGATTTTACTCCACATTAAGAGCTGTTACATTTTATACTCAACATTTTTGGAGTGAACATACTAAGTACTTCATGTTTATTTTTATACATTTATTGCTGGTATAGTGCATTTTTAAAATTATAGATTTGGCTTCCATTCAAGTGTGAATTTGGAGTATGACTCAATGTTACAAGTGCCATGCACTGTTCTTGGGTCCTATAGTATATCGAGTACCTCATAGTTTGATAATATAGGGTTAAATACAAGTTATCATTTATGGCGACGCCATCTTGGATTTCTCAACATGCTCTAGATGCCCATGTGCACCCTGCAGATCTTATCCTACACACCTAATCTATCATTTTCATCAAATAAAATGTGTCCATCCTCAACTTGTTACGTACAGCCATAACTTTGATCATATCTCTCCGACTAGATAACTTGGCCAGACCTGGTCTCTTCCAGAACAATCCAAGTATGGAGAGAATACAAAAGAAATTCACTTTGAAAAAGTAATATATGTTACAAAGGTCAATATTTAACTTGGCCAACCTGTCTTCCAGACAAACCCAAGTAAATGGGGGGGGAGAGAATCCAAGAATTCTTACAGAAATATCTGAAATTTCAATGAACTATGTATGGTATTCTTCGCATGCTTGGATATCTGGAGGGCAAACAAAGTCCATTCCACATAATTTACCTTCCATGAAAGGGCTTTATAATATCAAACTCACTCACGTCATGTGACATATTATTACTGTCGGAAAATGCCCCCGGCCCTCCGAAAATCAGGATTAACTAGAGTCGGCAAAGGTTACCCATTTTTATGGTAATGAAGGACACTGGAAACTCTCATTTGCAGTAAGAAAATTCTTCAGAGCGTAAATTTCTGTCATTGTGGTAAATGGAATTTGCAGGATTCAAATTTCAAAAGCATGCAGGGACTTTTGACTCAATTAGGATTTTTAATTATGGCAGGTCTAAAACATTACAGCTAAAACCTGTATGATCTATGTTGAAATAGACAACCTTTTTTTCAATCACCATTTTTTTTTTTCAATTACGTTCATTTCCCACGTTTTTGTTCTTTGGTCATTTTTGATTTACTTGTCTCATTATTTAAGCTCTTTATACTACACCTGATGATCGGAGCGTCGTGATTTTAAAAAATCTGCGTTAAAAGGTGCAACGAGAAAGATTTTGAGGCCCCCAAATATTGTGTTATAATAGTAATTTCATATAGACACTCAAAAGATTTCTTACCTGTATTTCATGCTACAGAAATGTCGTTAAACAGAGAAAAAGGTGATTTTGATGCTATATTTCATTGTAAAAGAATTATAGGCTGATTGTTGTATTTGGCTCCTATACGAATTAGAAATTGCACAATCTTTTGTACCAAAGAAATATTTCTCAGCTTATCCTTCTAAGATGGGGATATTTTTTGATTGGGAAGCTTTACATCAGAACTTTCGATTTTATATGGAACACCTGATATGTGAAATCTCTCGTGCACCTTTAACTAATCAACCCAAAATACAGGTCGTATTTTAATACTCATGAGTCATGGAGTTACTGGGGGGAACTTTAGGAGTCGTATTGAAAATGAACCATAAAAGGCAATAACTAATAATCAAGTTTAACAAGGTTGCCTCGTTTGTGTTGTTTGTGTTTTCTCTCATCTCATTCTCTCTCTCTCTCTTTTCTTTCTCTCTTGCTTCTAAGACAAAATAGGGGGGTGGGCAAGTGACGATCTTTTTTTCAAAACGGTGGATTCTTAGGCCATTTGGTTGCTGAAACAAATCCGGGAAGCTTTTTCGCTAAGATGAATTTTTTAGGGTGGTAAAATGGACCTTTTAAGTTTGTACATGAAGTCCATGGAGATGGTGGTTAAATTATTCACTTGCCAAAATCTGACACAAAACAAAACATTGACATAATTTACTGCACATACGCATAGTATATTGCTCCCTAAATATAAAAACCTGTTCCAAGTAATCAAGTTCACGAGTGCCTAAAATAAAGAAAATGTTATTCACTTGCAGAGGGAAAGTAGAGCACTCATAAGCAAATGCAATCCATTTTCCACCTAATGCGTCTGAATTACATAGCCACTAAAACAAACTCTGTACGGTACAAGAAGTGGCCTTCTACTTGTCTTTGGTCTGTTAATAATAGCATCACAGTTGGAAGTGAAAACACATGGCAGGCATTGGCATGGCACTGGCATGTACTTGTAACTGGTGTACAGGCCTTGTCCTTACAACAATACAATGCCCTTTCATAGCACACTCGTACAAGTCTCTTGCAAAGTCTGTTGTTAGGTTAATAATAGCATCACTTGTTGGGATGAAAACACTCCAGTACAATTGGCAGGAATTGACATGTTATAAAGGCTTGACCTTACAACAATTACACTGGTCTTCACATCCAGTAACCCCATAAGATCTGGGTCAGTTTTGGTTATTCTGTGTATGGCCTTGCCTCAATTAAATGAATTTTGTAAAAAATAGTTTTTCTGCCATTGAGAATGACTTTGTGTAATTTTTCTTGAAAAAAGTGTTAGCTGCTATTATAAGGCACCTTTGAGGAATTTCTAGCAAATACAATGGACTAAGATAGTCGGTTTTTTTGGTTTTTCTGAAATAGGAAAATATCCTTATGATTTCATGTAACAAAATTAAAAGCATTTTACCGACCTTAAAATTCATCTTAGGCCAAAAAGCGTGTCCTGATTTGGTTTTTCAAGAACCAAAATGGCCATAGAATCCACACGTTTTGAAAGAAATTTAGAAAAAAAAATATCCATTTATGCCCCAACTAGCAATACGGTGGAGTATGAGTGCGTATGAGTCGTATTAAATGGAAGAAGAATTGTTATTCCTTGCCCTTGTATAACGTTACGAGATAAGGTTTAGTCCGTATAAGGCATTTTTACACGGCATTGTAAATTTGGACAAGGGACTGTGTTAAGCTCAAAATGATTACTGTAAAGTTTTGGGTAAAAAATCAAAAAATTAAAAAACTGAAAAAAATAAAATAATTTTGTCAATAATCAGAGTCAGGATGTAATTCAGATATATAGGTGTAGATAAGAATCTCTTGTTATCAAACCCAAGATTACAGATATAATACAGTTGTAAATTGACGATGTTAATTATACAACCGACCAGTTTGCACATTGCCCCCTACATCAAAAAATACAAAAAATTTTCAGAGCACTCCTGGATGAGGTTTAATTTTAGAAAAAATACTTTGGGGGGTGAGGAATTATAACATGCAAAAACGAAATTATCCTGACATGGAACGCCTTCCTTTAAATCTTTTGTAGGAAAAAGTACACGGATTATCGATACTTAAAGCTTTAAATGCCTAAAACCGCTGATATGAGTGTAAATTTTCCAGGACAGAATTTACCCTACACTTTGTTAAATGGATTACGATGATAAAAAAATATGTTTTTATTCGCAATAAAACCATGTGGAATAAACAAATTGACGAACTCCAAAACGTTTGTCAAAGATCAGGAGTTTGTTTAGAAACAACATGGACCGGACCAACTCCTGGCTTTCCAATGTAAGTATGAGCTTTTCCAACAGCAACCTTGAGCTTGCCGTGAAATATTTTAATGGGTAATAAACCAAAGAACATTTTCCATCACATGCATCATTCCCCTTGCAAAGAAAGAAATTCTCCAGCAGCCTAGATGGGGACTACAGCGGCATAGTTTATCTTGCTAGTACCAGTGATTGCCGCAAAGGTCTACATCTCCATGCTTCTCAATCGTATAACTCCAGATACCGATTCAATTCTTCGATGGACCGAAAAAGGATTCCGTTGGAAAAGCTCTACCCATACCACAAGGTTCTTGCCACTTGAAGGATTAAATTCGTCAAAGAAAATAGAGTCTCCAGAAAAGAGAATGTATTTGTAGACTTCCAAAGCCTTTGATAATGTGAACGAAGAAGAGAAAAGAAAGTGATGACACGTTCTGCTTTAATTATGGTAGCCCTGATGAGATATAGAAAGACAATGATTAAATGTATGACAACCCAACAAGTTTTGTTCTGAGGCATGGATGGATGGTCCCTTCACGGAATAAATCTGTGCTTTTTATTCCGTGAGAGTTTCCGAATTAGTAGTGTGTCAGAAAAAAGTGTGCGATGGGTCAGGTTACGGAAACCCCTAAATTCTCGTTATCATCGACTACGTATTGCACTTCGTAGACCACCATGACATGATACGGGGTCTTCTAATTCACAGATTTTCAATGAATAGGTCTTATCCATGCAATGATGGCCACCACTCTCAAAGAGAGTAGAAGATTTTAAATACCTGGGGGCCTCAGTACTGATACCCGATAATGGACTTGATAAGAAAAGGACAAGCATGAAGTGCCAATAGAAGATGTCAATGGCAGCTGACGTCACCAGAGTAACTAAGACTTTTTCTGGACCTCAGGTATGGTGCAGATATATGGACATTGAAGAAGGGCCCCCAAGACAGGTGTGAAAGTTGAAAGTAATCATAGTCCGGCACTTTTCATAGTCCGGGCTCCATAGACGACAACGAATAAAGCTGAAACTAGTGTGGCGTGAAGAGTCAAATGAATAGATTGCCCTATTGTCCCACCATTGTTCCCGGATGTGGGCCGGAGGACTATATCTCCTGCCACATATGGTAAAGAGACACTGGCACTTTGAAAAAGAGTGCGCCCTGAAGATTTTCAAAATCGATATTTTGTTGTAAGGCTTTTATCTACAAAAGCCCTCACCCGAAAGTATTAAGACCAAGACCAAGCTTCCTTATGGGTAACAAAAAACGATTATATTTAACGTAGCCGGCGACGTAAATTCAGCAGACGACGAAAATGGCGAAACGAAAACGGAAAATGGCATTGACACAAGAACACGCACGCAGGTATGCATGTGTCCACGCGATACACTGTTTGATCGGTCTTATAACCTTTGTGGTTTTAATATCAGTGGAGTACGAAGGTCAAAAAATATTCATTAATATATACACATTTGTTGATTAAAGTTATGGAAAACTTAAAAGTTGGCCTACAAATTACCTAGGATTCTGTCTTGATACTAATAATCAAGGCCAGATCTGTTTGGGTTGTTATTTTATTGTGTAAAATATATCTCTGTTCTTCCAATGGCAAGACTAATCATTTGAGAAAAAATGAAGAAATTCATACTTTTGTGAAAATGTGCCAGTGCCGCTTAAATGACACTTATACCAGGCTTGGTTGATTGTTTATTTGTTCTTTTACCCACTTTTTTGCGGACGTCCAGCATTTAGATTTTTTGGTAAATGTTTCTACGGCAAATGTTTAATCGTGCAAGCTTCGTTTAGATCAACTACACATCACCCGAAGTGTATGTACATACGCCATGTACATGGAAGAGAAACCATGAAAAACAAAATTTTGTATTCATTCTGAATTTCTTTGAATTAAGAAGTCATTATCAACATTATTAAGAACTTAAGTACTGGCGGGAAAAAAAAAGGTGTTGTTTAATTTATAAGTGTTACTTTTTGCAGAAGATAGTGCAACTTCGCACTTTAATTTCAAATATTATAGGCTAATTTGAATCAATTATTTTTTTTCATGTTATCATTCGTGATATTTTGTGGTTTAAACAAGTTAGTAGTACTTCATCCTTATGAAAAAAAATTAAATGGTGGTGAGATATTGATTATGATAGTAAATGACTGTAACACGAAATTAGATATTCTTTAAGGTTTCACTAAATCGAGTCTGATTTCTTTGATTAAATTTACTTTATAAACAGAAATGAGTTAAGTTTATAATATGGTTTATACGGGTAACTTAAAATTAAAAACGGCATCATAAGTGCAGTCTACTTGAAATACACTTTAATAAGAACGGGAAAGATGATAGCACTGCAAAATCAAGGGTTGGGAACTCTAACGCATTCTAGTATTAGATGCTAGAACTTATAGTTTAGCATGTAAATGCATTAGGCTAACACACTAAATAAGTATCATGGCATTTACTGGGAAGCCTAAACTATTAACACGTAGGGATTAACCCATTATACCTCAATGTTGTTGACCACAACTTGTTAAAGGTAAACATATATGCAAATGTGAACGAATTAACACTAGAGGCAAGTTAAGATGTCATGCGTGGAGCTGTGCGCTTGAACTAACTAAAAATGTGAATGCGCCATATTTTGGGAACAGAACGAAAAATCAAACTTTTTTCACTCAATCTTGGATTTCTGGGGAATATTTCATCAATGTTTGAATGACATAATTCATGTCTAATGAAGAAATTTGGTACAAGTTTGAAATCAAGTTGTGATTATACAATAATTTTTGCATGTTGCAAGTTGCTGTGTCGTATACGCGTGCGGGTTGTTGGTTTATGTGTGGTGTGTTTGTGTGTGTGTGTGTGGTTGTGTGTGTGAAGGTGTGTGTGTGGGGGGTGCTGCGCACGTGTGTGTATGCGTGTGGTGCGATCGCGGCGCGTTGAGTGTGTGTGTGGCGCTGTGCGTGGGTGTGTGTGGTATGTAGTGTGTGTGTTTGTGTGTCGTGTGAAGTGTATGTGTGGTGATAATAATTGCAACACTTGGTTGTATCATAAGAATTTGATCATATTATGAGGCGAATGTAAGAGGCCAATTCATGCGTTATGAGTTGAGATTAACTTCGCTTCAAGTCTACCAAGTTTTAGGATCCCCCCGAAATACCATGACTTTCTTAACAACCCGTAGGGCCAGTTGAAATAGTTCTCGCTACGCTACATAGAGCATTAAAATCAAAAGGTAGAGGTCCCCGAGCGAAAAAGCCAACCCTTTCCCGATCTCGGTCTATATTTCTAACAGCCCACTTTGTGAGCTTCCCTTGGTAAACGTACCCGTAAAAGTTAAGTGACAAAAAAAGTATAGCCTTTTAAAACGAAATATAAGAACGGAGTGCGCCCGGGCGTCATTCAGTGAAAACTCCGCGCACGTAAAGTTTGCATTCTGTGATGGACTGGCGAAAGCATGTGTTAGTCGAAACACGTCCTACGAGCACTCCGCCGCCGCGAATGTGAATTAGCGAGAGGTGAAAACTTTTTAAATTGAGTAACGTGTAGCAATTTACTTAAGCTGTCGTGAAATTCATTTGTAGTAATCGTACCTTTGAAGGCATTACACGAACCTTACAGAGAGCGGGTTACTTCCCCATCGCGTTGAGCTGAAATGTCTATTCACGAGTCTCCATGTGCCAATTTATCCGGATTGGTTGACTTTCAACACAAAAATTTGCATGTTTAAAATCAGTTTTCGCTCAAGGCTGCATTTCATGAAAATATGCTTGCTAATGTAGCGCATGAGTTGTGTGAATTAGGGTAATACAATGAAGAGAGAGTGCTGTTTTCTAAATCAAAGAATCGCCTCCGATTATCACTCGTAAAAACAATTTATAAAACCACTAGCTCTTAAAGCTCTTAATGTCAGTGCTACAATCGCTTGAGGATCTTTATTCATTGTATTTTTATTGCTGTTTTCTGTTTGACTTCTGCATTTTTATAGATATGGACGTGAGTTAACTGTCGGTCATGTTTGGTAAATTCACAGTTTTCCAAGTTCACTTGTTGGGTGGGAGATTCCGCGATATCTCGTGACCTCAGCTACGTTATATCAAACAAGACTGACATATACGCCACGGTATCCAGAGACGGCAAATATAATGCAATTTTGTCAGTTCACTACTCTGGACAAAATCTCATTTCAGCAAGTATAACTATCTCTGAAAATATCGCCTTGAATTAAAAGACTATAAACCTTATTTCCGACCAGTAAAAGTCATCATCAATCAATTGAGTATTTGTTAAAGAACATTAACAGCTTTAAGTTACACGTGAAAGTCAAGGCCCTATAGTTTGACCTCTCAAATTAACGCACAGTTTCTCTATTATTGTCACTCTACGACATTAAATACGACCTAAATGGTTTCAGTCAATAATAATCGAAAGTACTATACCCATTTGACGGAACCCCCTTACGTAGTGCGCACACTAACCGTCGCTCTAATCTTCTCACGCCACCGTCAACATTCAGTGCTATCTACAGTAGATAGCGCGATCGAAGACAAGATTGAAAGGTCCCCCCGCGCTGTCTCATCTATACCACACTGACTTTTTCCAACACTCAATTTAATACAGTCCGGTCAAATCCATTAAACACTTGAGGCTATCAAGCAACCTAGCATCCGGCTAGAGTTAGGTTCGCTTGGTGGTATCGGTTTAGTCTTGTGAGTCGACAGTTTTCTCATGTAACCCACTTGGCATGTCATTTTGGGCGAAACGAAGTAGCGGCGGCCATGAAGAGAATATCAATGAAGTCCCGCGACGTGGTAAATAGGCTTCTTACGCGCTCTTAGCCTACTCAGACGAACCGCGCTTTTAACAAGTTATTTTATTGTACCGTTCTGCCCCCATTCGTAGGTATTTACGACATGTTGCATCGTATTTCACAAAATGCCTTACATTAGTACGTTTTCCAGGTACTTAGCGGGATATGATGCCGCAGTTCCGCCAACGATCGGATTTCAACTGATAGTCCATTTTATTCACGCTAGAATAAATGCTTGTTGCATCGATAGATATTAAAACCCGTTTGCCGTGTATACAGTTAATGGACGCTAGTGCGCGTAGCTCTTGATATATTTTAAGAACCGTTTTCTTTTAAAGAAGAGAAGATGGCCCAGGGCCCCCAAACGACAAGACAACTGGCGGGCAGAACATTACCTCACTCAGGCATCGTAATCGACCCGCTTGCCCAAAATGCCCCCTAGTTGCACACTACTTCAAGTGCCCAATCATTGTGGGTTGGGAAGAACTGATTTAGAAATCTCGGGCTTCGAATGACACCGCCGCTTCACCATCAATCCTCGCCTCATAGAGTTGATGTGAGCTTTGAGTAGACGTTTGCACAGACGTATGACTATGGGCGCGTAATAGCGCAACTAAGTGTGGATGTCACAAGTACTGGGGCCATGATTAAAGCCAGATCAAGCTGCTCCGATGCCATTATACATCAGGATAGTATGTTAACTGTTGATGTCACCGCTCTATCTTGTCTGGAGATATTAATAGGGAAAACCCGACCTGAAGTAGGTCTATCGGCTGAGGAAGCAACGGCTAGGATTAGCAAGAAAAGCATCCAAAGAAACGGAAAGATATTAGCTTGTTTTTCGCCTCCGAGAGGACAACTTTATGTCAAATTCGTTAGCATTAGCGCATCATTTACACTTTAGAGGCATATTCGGTTCTCTGTGGCGAGGTAGTGTCTAGCTTGGGAACACGCCGTCTTTGATTTACTCGAAATCCTGTGATTCAAACGTATATAACTAAGTGCCGTGCGCGGTCTGATCACAACTACTAAGGTCAAACCTTTCAATTGAATTGAATTGCTACAATTCGTTATTCACCAAATCAAAACATTACTACTCGGCTAATTGTTGTTCTTGTATAATTTAAATGCAAGTGAGCGTTTCAGATCAACTGCTGATGTCGTAAGTTGTCTGTAGACCTATTAGAGTATCTTCTTCTTTTACGCCACTCGGCAAATCATTGAACCCAAGAAAGATAAAAACAATGCTTAGAAAGCGTACATAATGCAAGAAGTCGTAAGTGTCATTGAAAATATGTACCTAAATAAATCACTTGTAATCAATTTAACAGAATCGTTTAAGTGGAAAGCAAAAACCAAGCAACGTATATATTGATGTCTGCCTTCATAAAAAAAATGCTCATAGTTTTTTTTCATCATTCGACACGCTTAATTGAATTGGCATCACGCTTCGCTACACAAGACCTGAATTGTATAATCGATGGTTGAATTTTCTCATTTAATTACTACTTAAAGAACTAATTATCTTTAATATATAAAACACTGGTGTTAAAAAATGCGAATGCATCACACTTCATTTTGCCCTTCATATCCGTGTGGACGTCAAGTTTCTATCTGATGCGAGACACGTGTATCGTATAAGCCCATGAAATCCCAGAGCCCCTGGATATGTACATAGCATTTCACTATATCCGTGGTTACTATTGCAAAATCCCCCCTTATGATCAATGATTAATCATAATCTGAAAGAATCAAAGCTATAGATACTGAAAGATACTCATTGACGCTACCCATTTATTAGCGAGTATAACAATCAATTGCGCATTATTATTTGTTAGTTTTCAGGTTTTTTTTAATGCTTATTTTTGTTTCGTTTTGTTTTATTCTTTTCAACCGATACACATAAAGGCATTTCCCTTTAACAGTCATATCTCAAGGATTTTTGTACTGAATTTTTGCCACTTGTTTATTTTTGTGCATATTATCAGGGTTGTTGTTGTTGTTGCTGCTGCTTTTTCCTTTATTTATTTAGTAGTTTTATTTTATTTTGTTTGGGACGCTCCTTATATTGTGCTTTCGCCTTTGAGCAACATTTGAATGGATTTATGTGTTCTCTAATATTATAACAAATAAAGGGAATTCGTAATGCAAAAAAGGGGTGTAAAATATCATCACTTTGCCACCTGTTTAGAATCAGTTAATTTTGGTGTTTATAAAATAGTGATTCAGTGATATTACATGCGTCGATGTTAATTTAACTGATGTTATGTTTAGTTCACATATCGTGGATATACATGTTTCTGTCATAAAGAACATGAAGATCAATGTTGCCCAATCTGAACATGTTTGAAGATACTGGGGTTATGAAAAAAAATATGAACTTTCTCCTGATCCTGATACCCAAATCTAAATTTTTGGCGTAAAGTAGGGGGAAAGGTTGTCGATTGGGTCACATACCTGTAAGAAGGAATTAAGTTAGCAACAGCATTAATAAAGATTCTTTTTCATTTGATTTTATCACCAATGACAGCGATGATCATTGTCATTTTATACTTATTTGGTGTTGTTTCAAAATATATTGGCATTAATATGACTAGAATCAGTTTAATCAGTTTGATGCTGCCGGATATCAAATCTGAAAAAATATTAATTTTTAATACTTCGGTATCATCCTAAAACCCCTTTTGGTGTGTGTGTCGGATGTTTTGCGTTTGATATCTTTGTATTAGTGTCCTTACGTCAGTTGTTCGTTTTGTTTTATTCTGTTCATCCATGTTTAATAGGAACACGCGATTATTCCTAACTTTCAAAGTTATATTACGCAAGTGCATAGCATAATTTGATTATGAATCTTTTAGAGATTTATCTTAAAAATAATTTCCATCCATGCGGATCCATTTTAAATTTACTACTGCAGTTGTCTAAGCCACTTATCAAAACTATGAGGAAAAAAAACAGATGGTGAGTGTTTATTCTTATAACTGTTCAACCAACTAAACGATTGAATTGTTTTAAATTTCATGGCGATATGAAAAATTAAAACAAAATCCAGTAACAATAGAATAGCTAATTACATGGCTCCCTGTTGAATACATGTTTATCTCCAAATCGTGTCGTTAATTCAGAACCTTGCTACATCATTTTTTTTTTCAATATTTTTAACATTTTCGACAAATTAATAGCGATTACTTATGAAACACGAGAGATGCCTGGTAAACAACACGTGTAAAGTATCTCATTTAATGACAATTATAGTTTGTCATTGCTCGTTGAGGTGTTATCTTATTGAACATTATGCTATACTTTCTCCTCCATTAAATTAAGTGTGTGTACAAATATCTTTGTATTAAATATATCAATAAATATTTATACACAGATTTGCTCACAATGCAATGCATTTGGGAATAGCAAAGCGGTTATTTGCGTGTCATCAGTCTTTCGTCTCCACGAATTAGGCGCGAATCACATGACGAATTAATTTCTGTAGTTAGATCATTTCACTGATTGGCGAGCCTTTAGACATACTGCGGATTGAAATTAAAACGCGGGCAAAACCGTAAGTCGCACGCACCAAGCGTAATGGGCATTGCATGCACTTACGTGTGTCATTGAGCTGTAGTTGCTAACAGCGCTAGTAAGCGCGCAACAATATATTTCACACTTCAAGCTACTTCTAACCTTACAGCCTTATTAAAGTAGTCCTTCAAACTTAATCCAAAAACTTAAACATAACAACCATGTTGGTCAGTCCATAATCTTCAAAACATGCCTAACGAATACCAAAACCACTATGAGAGACCGATAATCAATGATCGGGACATAAAAAAGAAAGGTAGGGTCATTACAAATTCACATCATGGACAAATTGCCCAATCATAAACTATTATTATTGTATCGTGTTCTCAAACTGGTGCGTTTTAGCCGATGAATCACACGCGCATCGCTTTCAATGGCTTGCTTATTTCCATATAATGAATATTCATGACTATATTCGTGGCAACAGGTTAGAGATTTAAGAGGAGATCGTTTTCGGAATCAGCATTCTTTTGTCATTTTTGCATTCTCGACCCGAGGCAAGCTCCTTCATTCGTAAGCGGTATATATATTCTTGTCGTGGTGATTTCAAAGCAAGTCAGTGCAACATACAACTATATCCATGATATGCTAATATATGTTAGTTCATTGTGTTTACTTATTGTATTGTGATATGCTAAAATGGTCAAGTAATGTATTACTGGAATGTATTGTGTTAATGTTGCAAAGTCATTCACAATTGTACCTCGATTAGGCTATACATTTTGAATCCGTGGTTGTAGGGTTTGTTCATTTTTTTTTCACAGTCTGATCATACACCACTATACCCCACACACAAAACACACACACGCACACGTGAGCTCGTTGAAGTAAAAATACAATCAATGTAGCCTATGATGGGCCATTCTTCGGGATGTCACACACGTGACCAAACTTTATTTGCCTCCCATGACAAAACAACCAATCTAGCGAAAGTGGAAACATTATTCTTGGTTAGGTTTGTACAAAATCTAACCAAAAATAATGTTTCCACTTTTGCTAGATTTATTGTTTTTGTCATGGGAGGCAAATAAAGTTCGGTCACGTGTGTGACATTTCGAAGAATGGCCCTGATCTGTCCGAGCCAAGCGAAAAAATATAACGTGGTCCTGTCGATTGCCCGAGAGGAGAGATAAAATAGCTTGTCTTCAAATCATTAGCGATGTTTAAATAGCAATCGTGATGCGTGTACACGAAGCGTGTAATCCTTTGTTCAATTAATCCATGAACAAAAGAATTCCACGTTCCAAGCACACGCCTCGTGCATGCATATAAACCCGTCTATTATATCATCCCCAAGAAGAATCGAACGGGAGGTCAATAGGTCAACTTGGCCAGACTTGCCTCCAGAACAACCCAAGAATGCAGGAATACAAAAGAATCACCTGCAGAAATATCTGACATTTGCAGGTGAACCAGGTGCATGTATTGTATTCTTCGCATGGTTGGATGATCTGGAGGGCAAACAATATAATTTATCTTCCGTGAAAGGGCTCTAGGCTATATATCTCGCCTGGTCATGACCATTGTATACAGAAAAGCCATCTTTTGTTACCATATACCATTAGTGCAAGAAATTTAAATAAAATAATGGTTTGACCTCAAAATAATTGCAACAGAAACCATTTTGGTGTTGTTATATTTAGAATTGTTGAGAGAATAACATATTATAATTCTAGAAGTATAAGTAGCGGGGAACATGCATTTGCAGGGAGGCAAGGATTGTACAGGGGGAACTATCCCTTAAATCCCTAAATGCCATTTTTGCCATTTTTCAAAAATCACGGAGCGGACTCTGCCTTGTGTTAAGGGGGAAATTGCTCCAAGATCTAACAAGACAAATAACGATACCTCCTTTTTTGCGGTGATCGTCATTTTCCTCTTGGGGCGTAAGGAATATATATATAGGTATAGGCATAGTTGTACTGAAATCTATACCAACATATTGGACATATCCTAAGGATTAAAAAAGGTATAGTGCGCTATTTGAAGGTTATAGTTTAATAGTTATGGGCAATAAAGGTTCAAGGTCATCCTAGGGTAACATTTTCAGAATGCTCCAATTCTTTTAAAAATCGTCCCAAATTCTTCATATAGTCCAAAGGACCAGAAGATATAATACTTACACTCCTTTCACCATTTGGTCACGTAATTAGAGGCCAAAATGTAAAATTGGTATATGGAGTCATTAATATTTACCATCTAATTTACATACTAAAATATCAAATGTAGAGCTAATATGCATGTTCTTTTAATTGGATATGACCAGACAAACAATTTGAGACTAGTTTCGTCAAAATCGGAGCACTCTGAAAGAATTACCCCAGGATGACTTTGAACCGTTATGAGCCTATAATCCTGAAACTATTGACCGTATATGGCACACTATACTTTTAATCCTTATGACGGTAGGTTTCAAAACAATTAGACCTGTTTTACTTTTGACCCTTGTACAAAACTTCCCCCAATTTATTACATGTCCCCATTATTGCTTTTTCTAGATTTTGACACATTAATCTGTTACATTTTAGTAGTATGATAACACAAAAATTGTTTCTGTTGCAATCTGGTATATATACAAACACACACACACACTCAGTCCCCGTCTCATGACATTGATTGGAATACTGCATACGAATAAACAAATTTGAAAAAATATAACACCCAATGCCTTCTAATTACAATACATTTATAATTCGCAATTTTTGAAACAAATATCGCGCTTGGTTCGCTAAAACGCTTAATTCAAACTTTATGACTATGTCCAAAGTGGCTATATAATTATTAGCGATGAAAATCAGTGTATACGGAATAGTGCACGTAATAATCGATCGACTAATAGCAGAAGCCTTGTTTGAAATTGTGACTGATAGATGCAAGAGGAAATCACGCAAATTGTTTGATGGTATAGATGTGACACTTAAATCTATCGACTATCGATTCTCAGATCTTAAATGGCTGCGTTTATAGCCTATCACCATCAGTGATATTAGAATAAAATGTTTTCTAGTATTTGTAGGGTTCTCAACAGGAGTGAATGTAAGTGCTAAATGTAATGTCTATTGATTTCTCTTCATTATTTCTACACACACGAGATGATACACCATCATATAAATAGACATATCTAATGATTCATCTCGGCTATCAACGCTTTTCCATATTGAATCCTTTCCGTACACTTTCTTTCTGCCGAGTGTTCAATAACTGCAACTATATACTAAAAGAGTGAAAGTCATGTCAATGCGTGGTTTATAAAATGATGGTGTTTGTCTTGGTCGAGGTAAGAACCCCGTTGAAAGCTTAATTTCTTGTTCATTTCTATATTCCCGCAAATGGTTCTATTCTCCAGAAAAGTTTAGTAAGACCATTAAAATCGGGAATTTAATTCCACGACTAGCACTCACGGTTGAGATCCAACGCGAGAACTAATGGTCTCTGAGACGCTCCTTAAATGTAAAACGGAAGACTATTAAATGCGCGTCATTCGGAAACGCACTAGATCGTTTTGCCAATCTCGGAATCCCGGGACCAATGCACATCAGCTAGGACCGGCCACAAGTCTGCTTGAAAATGCTACTCCATTTCCGCGACCTATGCACACAATACAGTAAAGCCGGCTCGTAGTCTCGCCATTGCAGGGCAAAGTTCATAAACCAGAGCAATAGACCAATTGAGCAATAGAGCCATTGGTTTCTGGTAGTGATTTAAGATATCCAGAATGCTTGCTATTGAAAACATGCATGCATTATGACCCAACTGCGCCCTTTTCGACTAGAATGTGGTGCTTTAAAACGACGCACAAAGCTGTACAATTGATATCTCTGGTTACCTTTAGAACTACCTTATATAATTATAAAAATGACGACATTCGTCATGTAATATCCATAAAGATGACACGACAAAAAAACAGACGATTTATGAAAAGGGTCAGCAATTTATCAAAGAATTCAACATGTATATTTTATTGTACGTCTTTTTGCTTATTTCGACATACTGTTGAATACACAACTACATCTGCAGTACGTTACTTGGAATAGTTAAACCCCTTAACCATGAAATCTTAACTAGCATATAGAACGAATAAACCTAATATGTTATTTCATTCTGCGCTATATTTATTTGAATACAATATTTGTAATTGCAACAAAATGGTTCTTTCTCACACTTAAAAGAGTAAAATATCCTTCATTTGCCATACTGGAAATTTGTATGTGAAATTATAAACAAGGGTTCGTAATTTAGTGTTTACACCAGTGACATAGTTTGACTACATACTATTGCTCAGCTGCAGTATGACATCTTGAGTGTTGAAGGGGTGACATTATATTATAATCAAATTAACACCAGTGTATCCTTAAAGAGAATAGGTGTTATTTTTATCACACCAATGACACCAATTTAACTAATCTGATGTTGCTTAACACGGATTCCTTAAAAAATCATTAACACATTTTGATGTTATTTAAAGCAATATAAGCAAATTTTTTGAAGAGCGCCCTCAATTTTTCAAAAATTTTGAGATTCTTACACGGTTGCATTGGTAACGGGCTATTATACCTGTGAATGGTTAAGCTCGAAAATGTCTATGTGTCACAAACGAAGGAATTTTGTAATTAGAATAATTAATATCGGGATCCCGATAATAATTCAACGGCTGCTGGAAACGGCCCTTCCACTCAAATAGCCGGGAAATAGCGCCATGTACATATCTATACGCTCATCCATTAGTTGTTTTATTGGTTCAGGCAAGTCAAGTTAGAGGTTTTTTTCTTGAGGTGGCACTATTTCATCATGGACGGTCATAAACGTAGCATTTCCAGCTCCGCCGTTAAGTCCAATCTGGGATCCCAATTTTAATTACAAAATCGCCTATTTTATGATAAATACGTATTTTTAGCATTCTCGTTTGCAGGTATAGTTTCGTAGACAATTACCAACATAACTCTGCAAAAATATCAAATTTTGAAAATTGGGGGCGCTCTCCAAAAAATGTGCTAATATTGCTTTAAACTACAATTTTCCATACACAGGCTATCGAGAAATTCAAAAGACAATATTGCTTTTTGATGGGAGTAAAAAAACGGAATCCAGAATAATTTTTTTTTATTTAATGTTTAAAAACATGTAATGAGAGAAAAGGTTATAAAACAGCGATTGTTTTTCTAACCATCTTTAGTGGAAAAAGGTCGAATTGAGTGGGCCGTTCAAAAGAACATCGCTATAACGAATAATCCCTTAAAGAGTTTCGCCCAAGTAGAACTCACTCGTGTGCTTGTACTACTTTTGCGGGCGAGCATATTGAAGGAGGTGAATTCACAGGGAGAGCATGGCTACATTAAATAGTTACCCGCTTCAATTCACGTCCACAAACTTGTAAAAAAAATTGGAAATTTAGATATCGAACTTTACCAATTCCATCCAAAGTCATATTTTAGCCTGCGTGAACTAATATTGTTTGACGCAACTAAATTTTCACCTCGAATTTCATCTTGGGCGGAAAATGATATTATACTGACACCATCTGCATTATGAAGTAAATTTGACAAGAATAAATCAAATCTGATCTGAAATGATCTTTTAAAGGATTTGACCTATTTTGCCGATTTCTTGCGAGAGTTTGTCAAATGCAAGTCGCAAACGCAGGTAGTTGTGAGTTACGAGGTCACCCCTTAAACGAAACTGCTTTTGGATTATTTTATTAGAGCGGCCATTATAGTCAGGGAGAGAATATGGCGACCAATTGCGCGTCTGACGTAATTTGACGGTGCAGAACAAATGTCGGCCGTGAATAATAATCTGTGAACAATTAAAACAGAAAGTTTACTATACGTGAATTACTGTGTTCCTGGGTCGAAAACCTAACAAACCTTGCCATACGCGCAATTGGTCCCCTATTTCTATCCCTGTATCTTTCGAACGGCTGGGGGAGTGCAATTTCAACTAAGATAGGAAAACCGCTATTTATACCGTTCACTACATGTTTGTATGGGATTCCGACGTAATGATTTTGAGTACATCTTTCATCGCTATATATTTTAAGAAAAGAGTAGCACTGATGTTAAAACACATTGATATACGAGACAGGATATCAGTGGTCCAATCATGTGTTTTGTGGGCGTCCTCTCATGAGCTTCACATTAATTTTAAAGGCTCTTTTTTAAGAATGTAAGAATTTTTGGGAAATCCTGTATAATTTCTGTTTTCTTTTATAGTGCATTGAGACATTGCATAATGCGCTATACAAATGCCTGCTATTATTACTATTATTAATGCATTATGGTGTTTTAATGCACAGCACCATATAAATGCTTAAAATCCTGTGTGAAAGAATTAAAATCTTTGACTTTCTCATTCCTAAAATAAATTATTTCCAAAAATACCAAACCTTTCACCTTTTCAAAGGGGCTTTTATTATTAATGTTTTCATAAGACACGCAAAATATATGTGATTAGAAGTATTAGAGTCCTGCTTCATACATTTTCTGCTTCTCTAATTGTCTTAAAATATGCAATCAAATATGCACTCAAAATCAAAATCGATGACCAAAAGTCCTTAAATCATGTTAAATACTATATAATCCTTTCACCATAGATAATATATAGAAAGGGGTGAATAACGTACCAGTGTCGTGAAATACAGTGTCCGTGTGACTGAGTGTTCACCGTTATCATGGACTACAGTCCAATGATGACGAGTCCTACCGGCTCATCTGTCTTAGACTGTCTATTGTGTTTTCCATTGTGTGTTGCACGCATTCTCGACTGCAGGGTCACGGTTTATTCCGTATTAAGATCGCGTGCAACCTAGGACACTTTATCATGGGGGACTCAGAGTTTCTTTGCACCTGTGTAAAGAACTGAGTGTCCCCATACATGCCATAAGAGAGTGTCCTAGCTACCATAGCAACATGTACGGAATAAACCGTGACCTTGTAGACGAGGCCATATGGGTACAGTGCTGAAACAAATGATGCATACAGCACTCAGTGGAGAACAAAATAGACAGATGGGTGGTATATGGTTGGACACTCAGTCACACGGACACTGTATTATATGACACCGGCTTTCTTTAATCCATGTCAAAATACAATAATGGTGTTTTGCACTGGCGTGAATACAACGAACGAATATAAACTAATTTCATTCTCAGAAACTCTCAGAGTCATATGCTACTTGTACTGCGCACCTGTTACTCGTGCGATCAGATGTGATGTTGCGCATCAGAATAAATGTTTAGGTAATACTGGATTTTTAATAGACCCTGTGCAATAGCCAGACATGCTGTAGGACAAGAACAGAGCCACATTGCATGACTACAATACATCCATCTGTTATTGAATTCCAGAGATGCTCAAGTTGTACAGGTGGTGGCCACATTACATGACTAGAGTACATCCACCTGTTATTGAATTCCAGAGATGCTCAAGTGGTACATGTGATCTATTATATTCTTGGCATTTCCACCACAGTACAGGACAAGACAGATTTTTAATCGTTAAGTGTGACGTCGTAATGCATAGGGTCTATACAGATGGGGCAAACATAGGTCCATCCTGTTTGATTAATCTTTAGAATTAGGACAGTGTTAATTACCTCTTTTAATTGTTATTATTTATGTTTCCACAAATTGGGCTTCCGTGTTTTCCCTCACCATGACGTGTAGTGCGCTTGCAGTACTTCAAGTATTACACATTTACAAAAGTATCATTCTTTTTACCTACGTTACGAATTACACCCGTTTTTCATGTGAGAATCAAGGGAGAAGAAAATTCATAGTAAAAAGATATGTATTTTAAGTACGCTAATTACGAGATACACCTTTTAATGTATTATGATCTGTCCTCTTACAAGGACGTTTGTATTCAGTTCTGACAATGTTGGATAAATTATGCATCAACAAAAATGGCGGACGGAGGTATAAAGCTCTTTATTCCGCCAAGGCAATCATTTTGATTATTGGTAATTGGTGCAATCCATTTTGGATTATCAGAATATCAACGAATAAGTTAAAATGATAAATCCACATTAGATTCTCCGGTATAGCAAAAGAAATGAAACAAGGTGTACATATTCAAAAACATCCGATTCCTGATTTTGTTAAGAATGTTACTAATTTCTCACTAATTCATAAGTAAGTTACATATAAAATTATAAAGAATTACATGACATGTTTGAATATTAATTATATACATACATGTACTATATACTGTAATATAAAACAATATTTATACATGAGCAAGCAGTTTGTCTCAGATTCATTATGAAATAGCATTTCAACAAATTAGTATTGTCTTTGCCTCAAAAGATATGCCACAAATAAATTACTCAGTAACCTTGGCAACATAATTTGTTTAAATAGTATTTTCCATTTTGATTCCTAAAAGCAAAACGTTTGTTATTTAAGATCGGCGAACCGTAGACAAATAAGCACGCGCTTTCAGAAAATATCAATACTTAAGAATATCACATGCTATCTAGATCAATAGAAAGACCTATAGTGCAATTATACCTTGCGAAAAGACAAAGATATGATACGGAATGATAATTAGTCTCGATCTCCCGGGCATTGTTCAATGACTCGTATGCATCACTGTATTGAAGAATTGACGTTTTGGTTTCGGGTACGATTTTAGGACACTATTTACAAAGAATATGTATGGATGTCTGCATGCATAGTTTAGTCACTGAAAGTGTCTTTGGATTTCCAATATCAACAATTAATAAACTTTGTAGTGATTCACTAAGCTGGGTAGCTACACTATGAAAGGCTAACTTTCATTCTCAAAGACGCAACGCAATGTGCATAAAAACGCTTTGAAAATATTTTGATAATAAACTAGCAACGGTTTAATAATTCACAAACGTCCTGTTTCAAAAACATTATAAAGCTATTACCTGGGTTTATGCAGACAGTGTAAATATTTATTTCGATAATGCTTTTCTTTGTTATCATAAACATCTGTTGTGGGTTTTTGGTGGCAAATAATTCGAATCAATGCATGCATTTAAACATTGAAAGTCTGAGGAGATGAAGGAAAACAGACCTGAAGGGCTTAAATTCTAAAAAATAGGCTCAATGTATTTCAAGCAGTTACATAAAACACCGATAATAATTTGGGTAAAAGTCATTTTATAATTCTTATCAGTCCATAAATTACCATTTTTAAAATTCTATAATATAGGATAGACGGTTTGAGCAAAGCCCCAAATACAGGATGAATATGACGAGTACCCGGAAACTTTCGCTCATTGCGCAAACTCGGAGCCTGCGTAGTTCACGTACTGAGCAAAAATTGTCGGATAAGGTTCCCCTTTAAGCTGAATTCAGTTTGGGATATATGCTCAAATCCTCTATTATATCAATCATTGAGTTTCAACAAGCACATCGAAATGCACAAGTTCAAATGACAATCTATGTTTAGACAATCTGTGCGAAACAGCTAAATGCGTTCACAGAATGTATGTGCTTCAATAGTATAAGCAACATGTTCTTTCTTTTCCCAATGTATTTTGTACGGAATCTGGTAATATTAAAGGGTCATGACAAGAAAATATAATATCAATCTTAATCAATCTTAAATTATGGACCTCAGTTTCATCTAACATAGAAAGGTAAATATTTAGCAAAATTGGGACAAATATGAAAAATAAATATGCATCAAACAAAGAGGGGCCAAATCAGACCACTATATGATTGTGACATTATCCTGTTTTGGTAGAGGGACTATTAATTATTTCTTTGATGCTATGAATAGGTGCTTCCAGCTGACAGGGATTATCCTTGATCAACTATTCATAGCATCAAAGAAATAATCAATAGTCATTCTACCTCAGTAAACAGGATGATGTCACAGCCATTGTTCAACTTTTCTTGGCCATGTTTTGGAATGAAACAGTCCAGCAGCTATTTGGAATATGTTTATTTCAACTATTGTGCCCCAAATTGAAATTTGTCAAATTGTTACTTTCTACATTAAATGCAACTTACGGCCTTGACTTAAAATAATATTTTCTTGTCCTGACTCCTTAAACATTTCAAGCCACAGGCGGCACATTTCTGTTGATCAGGTAGGTTTATTTTTAGGATTCAGCCCAAAAACTTCTTAACTCACGATATCATCATTACTTTATCTAGTTTAGTGATATAATTTTTTGTCAAGATTGCTCAATGCGGATTAGGTCATATAGTCAGAAATATTGATAGTCTGAAATATTGAAATATGTTTGAATTCATGTCACTTACAAAAAAAAAGCAAGACATGTTCATGATATCCTGAAAAGAAAAGTTTCAAAGTGGGTGCATAACTTCAATTTCTCAAGACACAATTCCCTCTGAAAGAAAATAAATCTGCTAGTTTCATGTTCAGGAATGTCCGTTTGTACCCGGTAAGGAATGAAAACCAAAAGTCATAAAAGTGAAGCAAAACATAATAGTAATAATTTCTAGCTATAGATAATTTAAAAAGTAAAGATTTGTGTCAGTATATTTTGTTTATTTATAGCTAACAAGTATTTTGGTAATAACGACAATTTTATTTGCTCATTTTTTATTATAGCTTAGCTTTGAAGCGTTGTGCTCAGTTAAAGCAACTCTCTTAAGCGACTTCAATAGATCGCCGTTCCATATTTTGCATCTATACAGAAATAAAGTATTCCAAATACAGAAATAAAGTATTCCAAAATGTTGAGCTCAAACGTATAGCTCATAGACAATAAATTGATTTCAATAAGTCTTGGTATATCTTTATTACAAACAACATTTACACGCTTCTTCTGTCTGAGTATTCACAATTTAAACAAACTCCCGCGCGACGACGGACGTACGGCGCTGAAAGCTTCCGAGTTCCGCCTCCAAATTAGATACAAATTAGCACATTATTTACAGTAGTAACACAGATAGGCTGGGAACTAGATTATACTCAAAATTGAAACTTCTTGAAAACAGTGTTGCCAGCTTTTACTCCGTATAATGCGTGTATTGACTGCATAATGTTGCATGTATTGACTGAATATGTGCATTTTTTATTATTTCATTTTTATAGGCTTCCTAATTCCCCTTAACTGAAACGTTATGTAATAAATATATTTGCAAAATTCGTAAAAAGTCTTTCTAATTATTAAAATTATCGTAATTATTAAGATAATGATCTTCATAATTATAATAATTGCCTTGAATGCTAGCTTGCCTACACGTCAAACGTGTATAAACTTGTAGGTTCAATTAAGTTTAAATAAAGGAAGGTGGAGCTTATTATGTGCGACTATTTTTAACTAATTTCAAATAATCATATCAATCAAATTCTATACCTTTTCTACCCGCTTTGAACGTTACATCACCTCTATTCCTATGTATTAACGTCAAAAAGATTCAGCTGATAGCTCTGCAATGCAAGAAACGCCCATTTAGAAATCTCCAAGCTGTCACACGATTTAGTGAATTTGATCTCAGAGTTGCTCATCACTGCGTGTTGATGGTGGGCTATTTGAAAACCTGGTAAAAGTTTGTATAGGCTGTGTAAGATTCACATGAAGTGCTAAATTGGAGTCAAGGAGGCTCCATTGCCCGTCTCTATATACGGAATATTTTGATAGTGCCATAGACTCGTACGTGTAGTACCCAAGTAAATTTGCTGAGCATGTGTCTTTGCTAATTGCTCCTCCCAACCACGTACAAAAAGCTAGCTGACTAGACCGCAAAGACAGAGCTTTGAAACTGAGCTAATTGCATAGTAACTTTGATCTTGCTTCGCTAAAATCGCAACACCTCTCGGAGAATCGTTGGCAAATTGACTAGGAACTACCCGGCGCTGAATAGTCATGTAACAACCTGTTATCATTTAAGTTGATCGACCTATCGAAAACCGACTAATCATTTCTGACATGTAACCGTTTTCCTCTCGATTATCCTAAAAACATCATTATGATCATGTCATGTGAGTTAGTACATTAATTAATGGAAATGGCCCACCTTGATAGTTCTAGATAGTTAGATTCGTTGTGTGCGAGTGTTGGTTTTTATTTTCAACACTGCGTGGTGCACCTCAATGAAGTGAAATTTCCATTACAACACAACTGAAACCGATGGCTAACTTCTCATGGTGTATATGCTCACTATGTTCCATATTAAAATATAAAGTACGTTAATTTTAACAGTAACAATATTATTGGCTCAATATTTTTTTACTTTGAATTCCAAATTTGAGTGGTTTGAGAAAACCATATTTCAAATGATTATGATAATCACTTCACAAGAATCATTCAACATTTGCCGCATCAAGACAGCATGTGGGGCACCGAAGTAGACCAAAATTATCCCTATCAAAAATACCATTTTATACAATTTCAATAGTCTGTAGTTTTTATTAATTCATGACATACGCAGGCTCCTTTAGCTTTCTTTCAGTCTTTTCTTTATTGTCTAGTAACGGAAAATTATTCTTTATAATATGAAATGCATATTACATTATTCACAATGAAAGTGTCATGTCTACTAATAGTACTTGTATTATTTGTATACGACAAGAGACTTCAGCTATCCCAAGTATAGGAACGGTAAAATATTGTTCTACCTATGCAGTGATTCTTGCCGAATAGATTTGCCAGCGAAACTCTCTTTTCTCGACGCGACGTGACAAATTGGTTACCCGGTACCCCACCCAAAACACAATCTGATAACTTCAAAACTGTTGCATAATGAATAGAAATGTGTAGGTCGTGCAGGTCCACGTGGTATCCATCTATTATACTGTCAAAACCTTCTGTATGATATCATGAATAAGTTATTGGTATCAATTCACGGTATCAAGGACCACTTGTGTATATTTAAAAATTCAAAATCAACAAAGACTAGAGTTTATTTTTTCTTAGGGTGCTCTTTACTTTATAATCTTGACGGCCTTTGACGTCAGATGGTTTCGAGGCTTTAAAATTAAGGATAAATCTGCTCTAACGTATTGCTACAGCGATCTATTAGACCCCATTACGCATTCCATTTTGTAGTGTCAATGTGCATGGAACATTTACCTTCTCCGGTTAACATACAATGTGAGTTCACATGCATTTCATAATTACACTCCGTTCTTTCAGGTTCTTCATTTTGGAATTTACGGAACAACATCGTGATTTCCTGCATATATTCATAGGGTACTTGTTGTCTTGTGGATGAGTCGCCGGGGACGACATACTTTCTACACCATCTAAACGCCACATGCAGTAACTGCTTATATATCGGCCGGGCCGGCTGGACGGGCGGCCACAAGCCGGCTCACGAGAGTAAACTACCAGCTCTTAGCTAGTCACTTCCAATTTAGTAACCTGACAAATAGCACTGAGTGAACCTCTTCGCTATCACCAAAAGCTTTAGCTGTGAAAATTCGAGCCTTAATAACCATAAATCAGAAGAAGCACAGGGGAGTACTTGGCTCAGCATGGCTTGCCGTTCCCTTCTTCTTTCCACATTCTATAATACATCTATATTCTATTTATATAGGTCATTGGCAGTGACCGCCGAACCATTTTCTTTAAGTGTTTGCAAAATGAGTATATAATTGTGCCCTTATGTACACGACCTTGTTTGTGAATTTTCGCTATCTCTTAGTATTGCGAGTTAAAATGAATCCCAAGTGGACATGGTAGGCACGAGTTTGTGCCTTCGCAACCCCCAAAAGGGCTTGAGAAAGCAAAATTCTCGAGTGTTAAGTAAACTTTCCCGCTCCCACTATACTTCCTTTTAAATATCAATATTCAGCTGCTAGCAAAATGAAACGGATATATAATATTAGAGAGTTCCACTTTAGAGCTGTTAAAAGCGTTTCAGGGCATACAATGTTTTTAACAGTAACCAATTCGAGGAGGTTAAAGTCCTTACTTAGAAAAAATAGTACTATATTATAGTGTCATCACGGCTGGGGAGCAGCTCTTCTGAAGGTGGATCGATTAGAGAAGGGTTTTCGCATGTTGGTGATGACAAATTCGAACACAACGGCCCAGGCGTACTACCTGCAATGTCCATTACATCAATATCGTTATTAACATCATCTCTTGACTCTGGCGACGAGACTACACACCCGCCATGATGTATTGGTAACAAAGGTGCAGGAGTAACTAAGGGTGTTGGGGGAGTCAATCTCCTTTCAACTTCAATGTCTGCTGATGGAAAACTCTCCTCTTTCCTCGGCAATAGTTGTGGTTGAGGTGGCTGTGGTTGTAATGGTTGTGTCTGTTCAACGTCCGAGTCACCACCAACCATTGTAATCTCCATTTCTTTCCTTTCACCAGAAGCAGCAGTAGCAGTGGAAGGGTCTTTCTTCTCGTTACACTTCTCTGTCTTAACATTGTTAGTGCTGCCTTCTTCGCCTTGTTTTTGCCTGATAGTATCTATATGTTTGGGCCCGCCAATTTTGTGTTCCGCCGCCTCTGCGTTCGAAATGCCCTCCATTTTCTTCCATTTTGTTCTCCTATTCTGGAACCAAATTTTAACCTAATCAAAATAGAAGACAAAAAAGGAAAATGTATTTATAGATGGCGCAGATATCTACATGAATAAAGGAAAGAACGATCTAAACAAAACCTTATTGCATTTTAGGGCCTTCATGTTCACACAACACAGCGACGACCTCATTCCACGTGCGTCCCAGTTAGGCCAATTTAAGGTAAATGCGAGACAGTCTTACAGAGACAGACAGTCTTAAAGAGATTGCCTGCCATTTTATTGGAGAGAAATATTGGAAAATGTGTTTGTAAATAGATCATTAGCTTTAAATATACTTGGTACAATCTTACTAGAATTTTCCCTTTCCGAAATTTGGTAAAACTCAATAGTGTTGAATCATTCCCTCCATAAATTACGTCATACAGACTGGGATATGATGTGACTCTTCGATCTTCGGGATAAACGCCACTGACTTTCTCGCATAGCGTCTGGTAAAAACTACTTTAAAATGTCTGAAATTTACTCCTTATATTAAATAAAAAGTGGTGTAATTTAATGATTGGTATGGTACACTTGTATATTTTATTAAAAAAATCATATGCACCATATTTTGAAGAACTGGACATTTGGTGAGTTTATCTTCCAAGTTTGTTGGCGTGATACTTTTGTACTTCTTCTAAATGTGAAAGAAACATGCTCAAAGTTGTCATTTTCTACAGACTACTGTGAGTAAGTGAGTTAGTGGTGTTAAACCTATATGTTTAGAAACATAGGCTTCAGTCCATGTTATCACCTGGTCTTTTCTGCTACCATATAGTCGGACCAATGTACATTATTCAATGGACCATACATTATTATCGAGCTGCATTTGAAGCACAGGCCCTGTATATTGACTGTAACTTGACTGCCAATGCTTCAGCTGTATGAATGACTGCCGATTACATTACAGGTCACATCATGATCTACACATTGTCTTACTTGGTAATGGAATGTTGTTATTTGAAAGTAATTTTCTGTGTTATCTCTCTGGTACACTCCAAAAAATGTTGAGTAAAAAGGTAACAACCTTTTCTGTTGAGTAAAATCTTAGTCAAAGTTGAGTAAACTTTACACAAAGCTGAGTATATTTCACCCAACAATGACTAAGGTTTACCCAACAATGACTAAGGTTTACTCAACTGTGACTAAGATTTTACTCGACAATAAGCGTTGTGTCCTTTTTACTCAACATTGAGTAATTATTTTACAATGTATCTAAGTATTTTATGAGTATTACTTTGCACGGATGCGTGCTGATAACATGGATAAGGAACTATGTTACCCATTTTTGGATTCAGAGTCAATGTGAATTTCATAATGTTCCTAAAACAAACATATCCAATCTATTTCCGTCCAATTACGAAAAAAAAATTACGCAATTTTATTCAAAGGGAAAAATAATTTTGTTAAAAATTGTGGGCTATTCCTTTCAGGTTAAGATTTGGTTCAGTTGGTTGATAGACTGCCGCTTACATAAAGCACAAATCCGATGATCTGAATTAACATGACTAATATTGAAATACTATTTTTGAGAGGGTAATAGCCGATGAAAAAAAATATTTTATTGGCTACAAATTATGCTGTCTGTGTTTATTCTCGTGATAAATGTGTCATACAATGATGTCAAGAAAGATCAATGTCCCCTTAAAATGAATTGAAATATCACTTAATTATACATTTTTATTCATACATTCCTTAATACTACTTTTCTTAACCACTTCAACTAATATTATGAATGTAAATCAGAACCTTGCATGACATATTACTTGCTTTAACCGTACGAAGATATTAAAATCTGATAATTAACGGACTTTCATTGCGAATCTAAATGTTTCAATTTGGGTAAAGGTTTGAAATTTCCATTTAACACTGTCACAAACTTATTTGCACAATAAGATATAAATGCTAAGGACTAAATTGAACAATAAGTTCTGTTAAAACAAGCACTTGAACACTAAAAATGGTTACATTTTAAGTATTAAATGTTCAATGTAAACGTTATGTATTACAGTGCGCTAAAATCTAAACACACGAAAGTGTTTATTTAAGTGATATTTTAGTGTTTGTATTACATTAATCTTAAAGGCATATGACTTTACACTAAAGTGTAAATAAGAACTCAACATTTGAAGTGTTCCAAACTGTTACTGAGAAATCGAGCTAGGAACAACTTGAACACTTGTGGTGTCTGTTCAGCACCAGAGGGTGTTTTGAGTCAATCCCACAATGCACCAGTTTTTGGGAAATTTTGCCTCAATAGGGTCATGTGATCACATAAAAATCCTATTCTTAACGCATAAAAACCATAACTTTAACACTCATTTTGGCCCACAAAGCGTTAGTACTTAGGGATTTTTTTGCATGATTATGAAATGTCTTGTGGTTCTTAAACTTTTGGAACACTTTTGGACATGTGTTTAGTACAGTATGGTATATGCACATTACTATGCATCATGGGATTGATTCAAAACACCCTCTGGTTCAGCACTAAAGGTTGCTAATATTTGCATCTATGTGCGTTTATTTGAAAACAATTGGGTGTTCCTGTGCTCAGAGACAAAATAAGGCGACCAACTCTGCGTTTCTGTCAATCAGTAGGGGTGGGTTTGAGATCGGTTTGAGTCTTCTCGAGATTCGCCTCAGAAAATGAATGCAAAATTCGAGCATTCAACTAAACACTACAGACATGAGAATTCACCGAAGTAAGTTTTGGGTTTCAAAAGGTGTCAATTACTAAATTAGCTACAGTTAAGTATTTTACGCACATCGGTGAAAAGTATAATAACGTGCAAAAGAAAAGATGTTATAATCACAGACTGATTTTAAATTGTACCAGACGTTATTGACTAAACATGGCGGTAGTAACGAATGTCAAGGTTATGTTTATTAATCAGATGTTCTTCCCCAAAATCCAAGAGTGCGAAAAACGGGAAAAACGTTGAATTCGATTGTCATGTTCCCTAATTTATGTTATGTCGTTTCCGGTCCATACAATCACTCCGAATTCTCAGTTAACCCTAAAGAACCTCCATTTAGCGACTATTCTGAAGCCATTCCACGAAAGGGGCAAGAGATCCACTTTTTGCTGATTTTTTTATTAAAAGGTTAAAAAATTAGAGAAATTTTGACAAGAACTCCCGGTATACCATATGTTTGGAATCAATTTGTGATTATTAAATCTTGTATTCTGCATGTTGCAAAACTTTTTGGCCAGTTGTATAAATCGAGCTCGCCAAAGCTTATCTGATCACTGCACAGTAAAGGTCTGATCTGTAGTGTCAAATTAGATGGTATATACAATTGCTCGCATTATTCTGTTCCCAACTTTTATAATAGTAATTGGGATAATTTTTAACACAAAGTAAATGTTACTCAATGGCGGTACTCAATTTATTGAAAAAGATACCAATTGGTGTTAAAAGTGACACAAATGCAGATTCTAACATGTTAATAGTGGTGTTTAACATGACATGAATGTGATAAATCTGGTCCTTTATTTGATTCTATTATTAGGCTACAGAATTTGTCGCTCGTTATAAGAATTAAACATATTATATATATATTAATTTGTTTTATTTAATACCCTTTGATTACGAATAATCGCACCAGATACCACAAGAATCACATTGTAAACACTATAACGAACTACTTGAAGGTGTACCGGCAGGAAACGTATATACCGATACCTGACGGGTTATGCAGTAGTAGCGTCTCCCTCCCTGCATTAAGTATAAAGAAAGCTCTCGCACTGCAGTTATAAATATATTGGATGAGGTTTGTTGCATTAGATGTAGTCTGACTTCAACCAGATCATTAACCGTGCAGTTAAGGGGGAAAGGATGGAAATAAATGTCGGACGTCAATTTGCCGGTAAATAACAGTGGATAGATTGTAATGAAACACAAAGTGATGAGACGATTGAAGTGTTAAAACTATGTATGTTTGGCAACATAATTCACGTAGGAAGTTATAAATGGGTCTTTAGGCTGTTCATAAGTGAGTCATGAGTCAAGCTTCCGCCAAGACAGTTCTGCGGAAAAAAGAGAGCTGGGGCTATTTCCCCTCCTATACCGTTGACCCCGTATGCTGCTACTGAGATCACATGCGCGGATTCTTTAACACAATAACACGCGTACACGACACTATAACCTTTTAAATGGGTTTCTTTTCCGGTGGCGGACGTATAATGTTTGCGAAATAATGGGTGTGCAAAATGAACATTTAGGGAGGAGTCATTGTTTGTGCCAGGGGGCAATGGAGGATATGAGGGGGAATCCGTTTTTTTTTTCAGGGGGGACCTGAACATTGCCATGGGAACCTGGACTAATAAATGAAGAAATTTCATAAAATAAGGGTGGACTGTCAATTTTTTAAAAGGAAGCGAAAGGGGAAGACGAAACTTTTGCCGAAAAAAAATAATAAATTCTTCCATCTCCCTTGGCGTAAAAAATTACCGCTTCTTATGATACAGGTAGTCTTGTTAGATTTAGACTACAACACAACCAGCATCACAATACATATCCTTTTTAAGGGTTGATTATCAAACAAAATGGAAACTTTACTGGGAACAACTTACACTAAACATGCTAATACTGGACTGAGAAACTGACGCGCACACTGAGGTAGACGTTTCATATAGAAGTCCCAAGGATGCAAATAAGGTATTGCAATTGATTCCGTCATGCACTGTATGATGTTGTGCATTAGCGCTTGACGGAATCAATGGCAATTCCTCATTTGCATCCTTGGACTTCTATATGAAACCTCTACCCACACTGACTGAGATTGAAAAGATGGACTCCTTCGCGCTTCAGGCTCGTTTATCCTCTACGCATGACGCGTGGGTCGCGCTCGCATAAATGGCACAAGCGAATTAGTACTTATTATTAAAGTCCCTAATGGAGATGCTGCCGAAGGGTTGACATGACATGCGCCACTTATCTGCGTTACAGCATTTCTCTTTACCAATAAGTGGCATTGCCAGTTCACAATTGAACAAATCTTTCCTAAAATTCCCTGCAATGTTTTATCATGCTCCGCGTATTTATTATTCTAATATTTACTTTGAAAAAGAATTCAACTTATAGTGGGCCAAGCTGTTTAAATGTGTAATAGAAACATTTAAAAGATTAAGGATAGGTCTTGTTTTCATAGTTACTTCACAGATACTTCGACGTTCCTGAGAAAATTGCAAAATGATGCCGCAAAAGACCGCCGGGTCCATGGCAAAGAGGAGTTTAAAATAAGCAAAACTTCTAAAAAATAAAACGAAATATAATAATAAATACACAACATTAATAAAACCATGCACGGGTAAAGGACACGCAAACATATTAGACCATCGTGGATGTGCCGCCAATATCCCATTTTCAGCTTCTGGAATATTAATGACCCATTTTTCATGCAAACTTTGGTAGCGGGTTACTTTTTTATTTTTTTTTAATATATATATATATAAAATGTACCAGAGAAAGTTAGGCCAATTTCCTCAATCCGTAGCCAAAATATCCCAAATTTACTTAATGATGGATATTTTGAGGAAAATGGTGAATCATGATTTGATCAATAATCTGGCATCTCCAGAAAAACTACAGTGTAAAATTTGAATTTCAAAGTAAAAACGTTCTGCCAAAGTCGATTGTTTTACAGTACACTGTAAAAATACGATAAATGCTGTAAAATTTACAGTAAATTGGAAAAATCTACAACTTTCTGAAATAATGTCCTGCATACTGCAAGTTTTACAGAATTTTCATTGTATTGTTTACATTTTGTAAAATTTACGCTTAAAAATTTCCAGGCTTTGTTGGCAGAATTGCTGCATAAAAATTTTACTGTAAAATTTAGCAATGTGTAATTTAGTACTTTATCATGAATATAAAAGCTAAGTGGCTTTTATGTTGAGCGCCGGTATTTATCATTCAAACATTTTATTCATCAGTGACTTGACGAATCAATTAAGTACATTATTTGCATGCCATTGTTTTACAGTATTTTACTGCACATTCAACTGTCATTTTTTACAGTGTATAACTCCTGTTTTCGGCGAAATTTCGTAAAAAATATGGTCATATTTCGAGTCTCTCGGATGCATGTCCCTAGTACCTACCCCCCCCCCATCCGGGACAATTACATGCTACTAAATTCAACTGTAGCATAAAAAGTTTAAGGCAATGTCCGTCCTTTTCTTGATGGAAACGAATCTATCATGACAATGACTGCAGAACAGAACCCAGTAAAATGAAGACTGCCTTCCGGTAGCACTGACATGTTTAATATCCCCTATTACAACTTGAAATCAATTAAAATCTATTATAGGGTTAGAGGGAGAGCGTGTATTGCGTACCTGAGTCCAAAGAAAGAGAGCTCATTTTACTTGACTTTAGTGTGAGCTAGTGGTCGAAAATTTAGAGTAACAAGCCCGATTGCGCCAGTGGCAAAACAAGTCCATATTTGACACAACAATGGAGGACAAGCTGAGATTGAATGTACCTCTGAGTCTCGGACGTGAGTGACAAGCTGAAGAGTCATCCGCCAAGAAACCCGATATCAAACATGTTTTAGTACTGATATACCATTATCAATTAAGTACTTGTACGGAAAACAGCGAATAAACCCGGCTAGAAAAGGGGAAAAAAGATCGCTATTAAGAACTAAGCCTTTATTGCTGTCAGGAATATCATACTAATTAACTCCTGTGTTTCGAGTTTGGCGGGGACTGGTCTTTTGTTAGGTACACGCGAACGAACTTATGGCTTGGGTTCTTTGACAGTAAACAATGGTAAAATCATGAAATGGCGGGTTAACAAGTTTGTACTCGTGAACAAGTAACATGAAATGTAATATTACTGAATGTTTATGAACACTAGTGTAACACCAGGAGTGACGACTCGACCGCGTACGCCCCGGCCATGAACTATAGAAAGAGGTATCTTCCAACAAATATAAAAAATATATAGGAAGTATTTTGTGGTGCGGTGTTTTCCTTCCACGAAAACTTTTCGTGTGATTAAAATTCATGAATCATGTTACTTTTTTGGGGTCTACTTGTGGATGGTAGAATCACACAATAGTCTATTTTACTAGACCGATCACGTCAGTGTTTCGAAATAACCGAAATACTGGCATACCGGCTCAGTAACAAAACCTTCACCTATTGTCGTATATCTGTGTCATCAGGTCATCGTATTGGTTCAATCAATTCTTCAGTATTGAATCTTGAATTGACTCTTGAATCTTGTAATGTAATCTAATCTGTGGATCTTGATGGTAACGTGACATAACAAAAATCTGATTCTATTTAGAATTGTGTTTGTGATTCAACACTGGCTTAATTCTTACACCCAATGGCCATGATAGCATTGTCTAGTTCATTAGCACGAGAATCGTAGCTAGTTGTAACTTAAGACCAAACAGCATTTTGAGGGTAATGTGTGAAACCACGTTGAATACCGCCAAGGTTCAATACAGTCCTATTTTTCGATATAAAGAATAAGCTTTGGTGCATATTACCCCACAATGTTGCGTCAAGAGGGAACGTTGTCGGCAAATTAGTAACAGTTTACAGTTTGGTGTCAAGTATACCATTTTTATTTGTATTTTGGGTCGACAAATTGGTACACCAAACCAACTACTATTTGTGTCAACAGTCCCATATTGTGCATTTTTTTAACCTACAAATTTGTGCCAAATTTTACCAATTAAGTCAACCACTTTCCCTCCTGACACAAAGTCGTGGTTGTTTTATCAAATCTTTTGCAGTACAGTTGTTTTGTTTTTTTTAAAAAACTATTTATCTCTATCATATTCTACACCAACTGCCATTGCTGATTTTGATCTTGATGTGCATTTTGGAGTCCTGATTTGTAGCACCAACAATTCTTTTGTTTGCAATGTAATCCGATCCATTGTACAGATATTTTGTGTCCAATTATGTTGGTAAATGTTATCACTCTATAAAGCAAGTTGGTTGATTGATTTACACATTCATTAGGTTAATATCTCCAGAATTTGCAATAGTAGAACCGCATATGATAAGCTTTTACCCACATCTTTATTAATTTATTTACTTATACATGTATATGCAAACTTTAATAATATCCAATGTTGGGGTGTGCCTTTTGTATTTTTGAAGTATTCAAATTAAAGTAAATGCTGAAACATAACGAGGACTAGTGTGACTTTTAATGCCGTACTCTCTTCCTAATTAATACCGTACAGAGTCAATTAACCACCAAATTCATGCGCACTGCGTTCCATTTTATTTCCCAGTGGAAATAAAAGTGAACGGTCGAAAATTTAACGTACGAGTAGGAGAAAAAACAGTGAATAAGTGGGCATCACAACGGCAAATAATGGAACAATTATATGCACATCATTAGCCGAGTTCCTACCATCGAAATACGACGCAACTTTTCGCTGCTCATTTCCATACACTTAATTCCGCAAGAGACGTGAAACACGACCAATTTTACTCGCTCCAATACAAGCGTTGTGATACTTTGCATTAATATCAATGAATTGCGTGCATAAGCTATGAAACACTTGAGACCCCGAAATAGTACTACCCATGTCGCGTAGAGTATCTTCAAAGGGTTAGTTATATTACAGTGATTGTGGAATGATTGCGTATGCAATTAATTACAATGCCTGTGTAATTGACCGTATAAGCACTTGTTGTGGCCATCAGCGAAACACGTTTGTCTATCATTAGTTTGCTAATTGTCAATCAACTCGTTCAGCTGTACCTATTATACAGTTAACTAATAGCAAGCTATCTGCCTTCCAATGGGGAAATTGCTACAGTTTCGAAGTCATTGTTAGTAGCTAAAGAGGCAATTTTAACTAATCAAATATTCATGTACATGTGTATAGTTTAATAGGAAAACATTGAATCTGAAGATGTTCTGAAAATAACTTGACGTTTCCCGTAAGAATGTAGATAGTTGCATTACCCCGTGGTATATAGTTTTTATAGAGTTGAATCTGTGATTTCTACAGGCGAAATTTTTCAGTGTTTTTCTATTTTGACATGACATTTCTACAGCTGCATATGCGTACATAATTCTATCGACTGAAAGTCTATTTCAAATGAAATTTGAGTATTATCTTCATGACAAGACTTGGCTTAATTAACTCGAATAACATTAAAACCTCCAAGCTTGTTTCGAATAGTTAACATTTTGGATGTTTAATTTAGACTAAACGACCACAGTAGAAATCTATGAAGTATATTAATAAAATGACGAAGTTTTCCGCCACGTTACTCAGAATAATTTTATTACTTAAACTTAGCATTGAAAGAAATGCTTCAGTGCATGTTAACGGGTAAGCGTGTATCGCTCTATGAAATTTGAATGTTGAGCTGCGGAATTCAGTAATAACATCGACTTAGATTACCCATGTCTACTAACATGCGAACAAACATGACTAATAGCGTGAAAGGCTATACAATGTGATAAGATAGGAAGGGGAAAATGATGAAAAAAAGACAAGAAAACTCCTGCGTGCATTCTGATGGCGCCTCTTACGAGTCGCCCATGTCAGCGTTGAGCTCACAATGCAAACGACAGGAACGATTTTCAAGCATTCTATCAAACGTTTTGTTGGAGGGGATAGTGACGCTACTTTAAGGCTTTTAGCTAGTTGTTTATGTTATTTCAACACGAAAGTATTACCCCTCGACGGGCAATTTACTCATTTAGGGCCAATTCATCGTTCACTTGTTCAGAGCTTGCTAGAGGCCTAAACGGGCAGCAGCCAGATAGATACTTTTCTAATAGGCACGATCGACCCTAAGTATGACAAGCCCATTAAACTATCCACTTTAACAATATTATTATCGGCCAAGATGTATCATGATCGATCCAAGACTTGTTGACTTTTTATGCTCATGGAGTAATTGTGTGCGCACGGCGGCAAAGGCACGCCCTATTACGGTTAACTGTTGTAAGTAGTCTGTCCCATTTATTAATGTATTTGCGCCCCACTAATTTAACAAGAGTACCCGAAAATAGACAAAATTGGATTTGAAAGATGTAACAACCTGATAGGACTGCGACCTGGGAGAACGCCTGGATATATTAAAGAAAACTGAACATTATCCACCATAGTGTGACTAATAGAATACCATTTAAATCTTACAAAATACTACGCGTGACTAAAGTAGGTCAAAATAATAAACGATATTATCTAAGCTTACTAATTCATAGTCAAGTATTGACTAGTACAAGCTGCCTGTAATCACTAAAGCAAATATAGGTATCTATCAATTAGACCTATCTATGTTCATTTGAGACAAAGCTGGACTTAAAATTATACATTTTTTTGTAGGTCACGTAGTAACTGATTGTGCTAATTTCACCAAAAACAGAAAAAGGTTGAAGTAATTATTAATATGAGAATAGTTTTGTTTGTAAATGTTAAACAAATCTTTTGACGTTTTAACTATGTTCAAACTTTCACCATTAACACTGACATTAATAAGAAACTAATTTAAGTTTTAGTACAGATTTTGTCACATCCTTTGCGAATTACCTTATATTAGTGATCAATCCCGCTTGTTTTCAACAGACAGAAATAATATGAGGAAGAGTCAATATTGGTATAACAATTAAGCTTCCGTGGCAAGAAAGTAACCGGTGTTAATTAGGTAAAAATGACATGCCTTCATCCGCAAACGGTGCAATAGATAGCCGGGTTAATTGTGTAATTTAATGTTATTAGTTATTAACTTGTTCAACCAATTAATTTGTGTCTTAACACTTTCCACGCCTCAAGCGTGAATTTGGCACTGAAACCACGTTAAAATATTGTCTATATACTCACACTTTTTCACAAGATTAAGTCAATATCGTAGTTGTAAATGACATAATTGTCGTATTGCAATCCTTATATAACTCACGATTACAAAAAAAATGTAAAACCATTTTTTTCTGAATATTTTTTTAAAGAGACTTCAACAAATTTGATATATTGGTTAATATTAATCCGCCACTGTGACCTACTAAAAACGTGACGAAAATAGGCCCATGTCTTGGAATTTCCAATACGCTGTTTTGCATAATGTAGGCTGCGTTGGTCTACGATTACAGCCACACATGCAGGGCAACTACCTTTTTATTTAATACAACTTTATTTTACCTAATTACTTTAATATATATTTAGTAAACTTTAAAAATTTAAATCTTTATTTTTTTTACAATATTATTATAATTTATTAGTGTTTGAAATTAGTCGCTTACACAGTCTCTGCGCGTATGGATGTGCTTATTTCAATGCCATGCATGCGCTGCAAAAACATGACATTTTGGGCCCTAAGATGAAATTGCCTAAAATTTGTTTTGAACAGAAAGAAAGAATATGAGGAAGAGTCAATATCGGTATAACAATTAAGCTTCCGTGGCAAATCGCAAATAGGTCTTATTAAAGGATTGCATACCATTTCATTTTAGGCTCTCTCTTTGAGAAACTTATTCAATGAAATTAATTAATTAATTAATATTAGTGATTAAAATTACTTCGTTCTCGAGGTAAGTGGTTTGAAAATTATTGTTTCCGATTCTTGGCCATTTCTAAGATAATAATAATAATAATTATAATAATAATAATAAAAAATAACGCATACCTTAGAAAGCATAAAAATAGAACAAAAGCCTGTACAACCCATACTCAACGTTCTTCATTGTTTATATTTTTACTGCATTGCATTTCTTTATTTATATATTTATTCATTTACTTAAATAATTAATTAGAGCCAATCAAAGATCAGAACTTAAATTACCAGTTTCAGTTTACAGAATCCTCAACAGATAATGACGCGATTAATCAATAGGAAATGTCGCCCAAAACCCACCTGAGTATCTGTGACATTGAGAAGTGTAGCCAGCTCGGCTCGCTCGCTTGCAGATAAGTACTTCTTCAATTCAAATTGTTTCTCCAACTCAAAGATCTGGCGGCCACTAAAGGTCGTCCTTGCTTTCTTCTTCTTCTCTTTACTATCATCATCATCTTTGGGGCTTTTGCGTTTGTTTCCATTTCTATCTGACTTAGAGCCAAGGTTGTCTTCATCTAGAGAAAGTTTGAGGACAAAAGCAAGAAAAGACAGAGAATACAATTAAGCATCATCATTATCCCGATTGACAGCAATTGTCTTGAGTGGTTTTAAGACGTTCAGGGAGCTTTTATTTGCTAACATTTTGCAAGACGTTTAAGACTTCATATTTACACAAGTAAAAGGATCCACGACAATATTTATAACTCAATATCCACTATATTACTATGCTAAGCTATGAAAAGATCAGTGGGCAGCCTCGACGAGACCAAATAGTACGGGCAGCCTCAATGAGACAGATATGGTAACTATGTCTCATAACTCATCCGATAAGATATTAGATATAGTATTTTTCTCATGTGAGACACTCACATGACTCTCTAACATTCTCCCCCTGCAACGCTTTCCAATTCCCAGTTGAACCGTGGTTCAAATCGTGATTTTGGGGACTTTGTAAGTACAAATGTTAGTAATTACTTGACTAGGGTTAATATCTTCAATGAACTGAAGATCACATACGTGATTTCTGTCAAGCTCTGATTCACTATATTGTCACGTTCTTGATGGCCAATATGGCACGCTTTGCTTCTAGTTTGCGCGACCATTATCGTATTAATTGGGCCATTAAAATAGTTCCAGAGACATTTCTTGGTACCTGTCCAAAACATGACACGTATGTACCATTAAATATAAATCGCACTAGTAATATGGTTCGCTCTTTTCATTATTATGATTATTTAATAAGCTTAATTTAATATAGTTAAATCACAATTTCAACCACATATAGTAAATGAGGTGTCACGTGATTTAGAGTGACGATAGAAACGGATAAGGGCCGTTAGAGGCGTTAAGCCAGTCAAATCGGACTTAATTACCACCTATCGATCAACTTAAGCACAGCGCTAGTGATATGGGTATGAAATTGAACCGTAACAAATGGGCAACCAAACCAGATCAATCACTTTCCACCAAAAAAGATTTGGAGACATATTAGCAGAATTGATGACAGACTTAGACTGATTTGCAATATTACGAGGAAATAATGACCGGACACATTAAATGAGTCTTACTGATAGCTATCCTACATTCCATGACATCGACAATCCCGTATGAAGGACGCAAATGTGCCGAATAATGATAACATAGAGTTGTGGCAGATTGTTTTCATTAATACCATTGTTCAATTTCTTAAGGCTGGGCTATTAGGGATTTTTGTTTTCAAAATGGATGAAGTGGTTTAATTATGAAAGAGTTCATTCCTATATAAGTGTCCACTTAATGAGAACAGATTTGACAAATATTATGGATTCAATCCAAGATACAAGTACAAGATACTGATTAGTCAAAAGTTATGACAACGTTGACTTACAATTCCTGTGACGTTGAACCCTAACCATTAAACCCAATCCCCATTGATATTGAAAAGTTCGGCTAAACATTGCTGAAGAAAGACGCTGCTGAGAACCTTAAATGGCGTCGCGTGGCAGCTGCACATCTTCGTAATTGAACAATATGAGATGATTTAATAAGTGGTATTTTTTTCTCTTAAATAGTTCTTGAATCATAGCCGGTTTCTTCAATTGAACACGGTAAGTTTGAGTTCATTGACATTGCCAATTTGTTTCTTAATTGTCGACGGTTGGTTAAGTTCTGATCACTTTAAATTTGACACAAACACCTTCTTGATCTTTTCTGCCTGGTCACTTGAGTATTATGAAGAATGTCCGGTTAATATGGTGAAAATGGTCTGGCATAGGCCACGGCAGGTGATTTTTTTCCTTGTGTGTGTTAACCAATGCAATTATCCCACTCCTAACAACAGTGATCATAGAGTGGGATATGGGTACCTCCCGTGTAACGATACAAGTAATTGAAGTAACTGACCCTTCCGAATCCTATTGATATGACTGAAAAAAGAGTCCCTTTTGAGCTAAAAAATGCGATGTGGCACTGAGAGGCGATCATTATTAACCAGGGTCATTGACAACTGGCGTTGAACTTGAACTATGGATAAAGGACGTGTGTTATGTCAAGAAAAGTTATGCCAACAAGACCAGAGTAAAGAAAAGAATTGAGAAAGAACAAGCGATTAGATGTGATCAAATACAGTAGATGATTTGTGATATGAGATCATTAAACCGTGGAAGCGGTGATTAAGCCAACTTGGTTGTTAATCGGCATGCTGGATGTCATGCAAGGGTTGGGTCTTTCTTTGCTCTCTCTCCCTTTTTTTTTTTTTTTTTGTTGTTGTTGTTAAGATGGCACGGTCCCTCTATCTGTAAAAAAAATATTTCTTGTAACTCAATAGTCTGTCATGATCACGATCATTCTTTGTATTTGCGCCAGCGTAACTATGCTTCTATTAGAGGTAGATTTATGGCCTAAATGTTGTAACTTTTTGTAATTGTAGGCGAGTTCTCTTTTTGTCCATCCACACACCAGTCCGTTACCGTGGTAACAGCTTCAGTGTTAAGAGATGAGATTGTTTGGAGGGTTAGGCAGGTGACTTTGAGGAATTCGGTAGCTCGTTATTAAGAAGGGATATAGTGACCATCCTGTGCAAATTAGCAATGGCGTACTTGTGATGTGGACTCCCGGTCGTTACCCCTAGAACTACCTATTCAGAACAGTTAATGAGGCGCGCAAGTGGAAATACCGCGTTTACTTTAAGATCTAAGTTAGTGGTGGTTTTCAAGCCATAAATATGCAGCAATGCTAAGAAACGTTACTTAAATCTAAGAAAATCGCTGCAGCTATTTTAGGACTAATCTTTTAAAGGCAAGACTTGTTCAAAACTTTAAGGTTAAATAGTTGGAGACGAAAAAGGTTAAAGCACGGGGTCAAAGAAATTAAGTTAGCCCGGTGGCTTCATTATTTGCAAGTCGCCAAAACTGTTCAACAATGATGTTAATAAGTTCTTACAAATATTATCACTTCATTTGTGAGCCAGATGTAATCACTTGTCAGCGACATCGTGTGTGAGCCGCTGAAATTGGTTTGAAATCCATTTTATTGTGATGTTGTGTTACTGACAAACGGACAGCTTCGGGGTAGGTCTTGCGGTACACAATCCATTTGGTGACATCTTCGAGTCTTGGCTATTGTGCCCAAATCACAGAAATGGTCTTCTAAAAAGACACAATGATTTGGTGTTAATAGCTTTACACCACATTAGGGTCCGAGTACAAACTACCACTGTGTTAGGGATGTGATTGTCCAGTTAAATAAACACAAAACCCTCAAGGTTTTGAGACGGGTATTTAATACAGAGATTGCAATACCATTACATCTACGATGAGAACCTTGAAACTATTATGACAATTTTGGCTAATGTAGGAATGACAATGTGGATTGAAGGCAAAAATAAACTATGGGCCATGTGTAATCGCTTCGATCTTGGTAATTCATAATTAAACCCATTTAAAGCATTGACACAGTAAATTACAACTTAATAACTTACTTAAGTTTACGATGTTTATCAGGTAACAATGTCAAACTAAAAAGGCTCCACTTAGATAAAAAAAAAACACATCAGAGTTGGTCAAAATGCCTAACTTACCTCCCGAGTCTTTGCAGTCTGAATCTGTTCCTTTATCACATGTAAGCCCTGTGTCGGGTTCGGATCCACTTGTTACAAGTTCATCGTGTGGATCTTTTAGTCCAATTCTGTTAATCAGTTTATCTGAGTCGTTTTCAACGCCGTTGCAGTTGACTTTGGTAAAGCTGTACAGGAATTACTGAGTCCGTCTAAAATTTTATTTTCGCTGCGATGATGATGTTTCTCGCATTGTTCCCACGATAAGCCAAGAATATCAGAGATGTAGTACGGGGTGGGTCTTTTGGCGCGAGGTCTGTAATTATGTGGATGCCATGTTCCAACTGCCACAATTGGTGGGAAAAAAGCCGCAACAGCGGCGGCTGGTGGCATGGAATGGTGAAATTTCGCCGGAGAAGCTCCCATTCCCAATGCGATAAGATCGGCCCTAGGCTGAGGAAACATTGCGCTAAAGTTGTAATCCGGGGTGGGATAGTCCGTGTTTTGCTGTAGGAAAGATGTTGGATTTCTGCAGAGGATTGGTAACCGAGGCGGCGGTGCGGCAGTGCTGCCGTCGGTAGCCGTGAAAGTTGTTGGGTAGTGCACGCCCTCCGGGCTGCTAGAGCAAAGGAGATGCATTCAAGACGGAGGCGTTTTTCACTAATGAGTCAAGCTTATTAGTGCTAGCTGGGAATGTCAAAGACTTTATAGACAATAATTGATTGTTAAGTGACTTGGCACATTTGATAAATGGATACTGCGATTAGAACAGGAGATGGGCTTAATTAAAGGCGTTTGTCGACAACACCACGCAGATCAGCTTCGGAAAAAGTAACAGTCACCGAGTAAGTTCCTGTGTTGTTTTCTACAATTTCAATGTGGTTGTAGCGGATGTAATGTTAAGTTACTATTGGTCGTAGTTGCGTCGTATAGTTCTGGTCGCAGTTCATCAGACAGTCGACTTCCGCGGTGGCTTGGTAAGGGAGATCTCAGAGAAAGCACTATAACAGCTAGCGCACCGTTTGCTAGCAACGTGGGTAGACTTCCAAATAACATCCAATAAATTGATCAATTACCCACTGAATACTCTTCATGTGATTTAGCACACCTCTATGGCATTGTATTTTGTAAATCACTCGGCAAAATGGTTTTGTGTCAAAAAAGTTGCCGCCGTACCACCTTATAAACGGAATCTCTGGCACAATGGCTCGTAATAGCTGCAAAGGGAGGTCATTTGTAATCGAGATATTGGTTGAATCTCACTTTTCTCCGGAATTGCTAGCGGGAAAATGGTGTAGATAGAAGGAAGAAGACCAATAAGTTAAAACTCGCTCTTTCATCTGTGTAGTAAGTGAGCCTAGCCCGCCATCCACTCATTCACTGCAGAAACCCACTTTTAGCTCTTGTGACCACGACTTATGCGCACACTCAGTGCAACTACTCCAGCTGTACTGGGAACGTGTCATTAATAACAACAGCTCCGCGTTGAATATAGTTAAAAGTGTGCATTTGAGACCATTAAATCAGTTTTTGGCAAACCTCAGATATGCAATATGTTTTTCAATGGTGGGCAGGCAGTTTATTTTGTTGACGTACGACGGCTGGTAGTCGGTTGTTCACACCCTTGATGTAATCAGAGTAATGATTCTAGATAGCTGGCCTAGTAGTAAATTGCCCGAGCACACCGTGTTACATACAGGAAATGCTTGTGTGACCAAAACGGAACGGGGCTGGGCAAAATATGGCATTTTCGGTGAACTAGGCTACTCAATAAATAGATCCAAGTCGCGCCAGTGCAGTGTTGAAAGTTTAAAATGCAGGCTTTTGTCGCTTTAGTAGATTTCACTCAAGTCACTTAACAGTAGCACTATGCCAAAGTGTGTTGTAAACAAACAGTTTGAGAGACAGCTACAACTCTCCTGCAAACGGACGGCCTCGAGCTAAAAAGGGACCGTGTAACAGTGCATTCCTGACATCCTACATGACACTATAAAATTACAAATACATGAACTTGTATGTCAAGTTGCCTATCCAGACCTGAGGAGTTAATTTACAAATTAACAGCTATAACCACATTGGAGCTAGTTGGGATCACGCATACACCGTCACAAGTAGATCACACACTCCTGCACACCCCGTATACACACAGATACACGCCCACACACCCTCGCATACACACATACGCAAGCACACACAGGCGCGTAGCCAGCCCGGTGGTTCAGAGGGGGCAATTTCCCGGTAGGGGCAACAAAGTCCCGATCACAAGCAAAAAGTTCCCGGTTGCAGGGCAAAATGATCCGAAAAGGGGCTGATTTAACATGAATAACCGTGTTTTATTTCCCGATTTCCCCTCAAAAATGTTTTCAGAGGGGGCACTCTGCCCCCCCCCTTTGCCCCCACCTGGCTACGCCACTGAGCACACACACACACACACAGACGCGCCTATAACACACACACACATACATATATACACACCCACACACACACAAGCATCGCGTACTCATTCGCACGCGTGCACGCGATCACAATCGCGCTTGCACCCACACCATCCCCACACACCCATCCCCAGAACATGTAATGTCCTTCATGAACACCATATCTAGAACTCCCGAGGCCTGAGGTAATAAACAAGAAAACGCTTTCTACCTAACTCCCTATGTCACGAAACAATAAAGCATACATCCATTACACTATCTGTCAAAGAATATTCAAAACTACCCAGCATCTGAGCATAGATCTTTCACTGTTTGGTGGTACAGCGCCTCCATTTTTAAGATTAATTGTCACACAATAACGCTTGGAGATCATGGCGAATAAGCTGAATCTTTGGGCTTATTGGCCGCAAATTGACAAGCTTAGCCTTGTTTATACGTCTCTGTTGTTTCTCCCCACGTTGTTCCTCCTGTTTTGATTGGATAATGGTCTTAATTTACTGACCAGATACAAAATCTTCAGTCGCGTCAAAATATGCCCGTACCTAGTCATTAGAGAGGTTTAGATGTCACTAGGTGGTGTGTGTACGCAAAACGTGGAATTATTTTCGATCCATTAATGAACAAAGGAAATTCACATTCCAAGTACAACTTGAGGACACGTCGTGCGCACGATACCTAAATCTCTTCAATAAGAAAATAGCTGTGGATGAGATCAATTTAAAGGAATGCAAAATTGGTTTGTTCTGGGGTAGATTAAACAAAAGAATTCCACATCTCACACAAATGTACTGCAGGTAGTGGCAGGGATGCAGAGATGGTGATGCGGGGGCCCCCAGAGTCGAGCCTTTCCCCACCACACCCCAAAATACTAATTTTGCGTTAATTTCATGATTTCCCTCATACTGACAGCATATATGAGATATCGTTGACGTAATATGACCCTGGAACATAAAAGGAAAAAACAACCGAATATATAAATCAAAATCTGAAAACCCGATGCTGTGCCGACAGTGCTTCACGTCTCGGCGATTGTGTGCCCAGCCCTGATGATTGGCTTGAACGCCGTGCAGGCATCATACGCAAAATTCCAAATTTAGTTTAGTCTATGACATGACTATATAGCTCTAACCATAAACTTAATTCTAACACTAATGCTAACCTAACCCAACCATAACGCCACTGACTAAAGACGGCGTCGTCAGCCCTAGAATATATTTGAAGGATCACTTAACCTCTGAAATAGCAATTAGTCCAAACTATTATGGAACTTTTAAAGCGCCATCATTTCATTTTATAGTCGACTTTGGCCAATCATAAGAATGGTCTCTTTCTTTTAAAGATGCTCACAGAGCGAGTCGGGATATGTTCCGACCCTCTATCGGGTCGGTTCCGACTCGCTGTTTTGAGCCAAAGCACAAATTGTCCCTCTACCACTCTGTCGTTACGCTATGGGCCAAAAACGGGCAAAATTGGCACTGATTGTTTCGATTCGTACGCATGCCGTGTACTAAAAAATGCGAGTTATATTGCCTCCAAAACTTACTCTAAGAAAAAAGAAGTACTATCCAATGATTAAAGCTTTGGTAACATTGATTCAAGGCGCAAATATCGTGTTACAGTAGATTATTGGTAGACGCCGTGGTCTTGGTAGTGGTGGTGGGGGGACAAGTATATTCGGGATCTGTGGTGACCAGTGGTGTGGTGATGGTGTTGCTTGTTTTGTCTAGTTACTGCATATTGGTTCTTTTCGCGGCCATCTTAATCATATCTGTATAGCAAACGCAGTGAATTCTTAATCGTGTGCTTTAACCCTCTGGGTATATCAGTATCAGCTGAATTGATAGTTATTCACGGGGTTGTACATGAAGCCAATCAACCACATCAGAGACATGATGGGAAAAAGCTAAAGGTGCATACTCGCAGAAGGCCTATTTTGGATATTTAACACTTAAGTGCCCAAGCTAAAAAAACTTCCGTTAGTGCCCAGGGGGGGGGGGGTTCCTAGGGACCCAACCCAGATAACCACTTTCCCGTGGGAGTTTGATCATGACACTAACACAAATAAATGGGGGTCACGTAAGAACCACATACCCACAATAAAAATGAAAATCCGACCTTTGACCTATGACTTATGGCTAATTGAAATTGTCACTGTTCGAAAAGGAGTGGTTCGCACATTTCCATCCTCAGGAACTCCAATATAAGGTTTTGAACGAAAATAATTCATTATATCTACTTTAGAATAACCAATTAAAATAATCATTGCAAAATATAGCCAAATTTATACCATCTTGTATTTTTCTCAGAAACTTCAAAATCGCCTTTACACAGTTAAGAGCACGGCATGACAAAATTAAAATTGATGCTATCAGCATATAAAAAAAGGTTATTTGATTTAAGTATTATTAATTATTAATTAATTACCTCCTAAGGTATATATCTAAGTAAATAAATCCCAAGATTTAATTACTTTAATTTTTTAATTAGTAAAATATCCTAGGGACCCAACCTAATTATTCTAATGAAGCAGTGGGCGGGTTTATTTTTTTTTTGTATCAGGAGAAGCGTATTCATAAATCAGACAATTAGCAAAAAACTCCTTGAAAATTTTGATTGCGTAACCGAGAAATCGCAAAAAAATCAAATGTTGGGTACTATGGACCCCCCTTGGGCACTTAAGTGTTAAACATATATCATGTAGGACCTATAATGAACCAATCAGCTAAATGGCGTAGACCTTTGGGGTTAATCATCAATATGCCAGAACAATCAGTTTACCTTATTACACTGGATCGGTCCCTAAACTGTCTGGATAGGCTTTTATTCTTAACTGATCTGTGGTAATCAAAATAGCATTGGGCCTGCGGATGAATACAGTGAGTGACCACTACACCGACCCAGACGATGCCACACATTTAGCATGTTTGGACACGGTACATATGTCAAAATGTCATCCATTTACTGTTTTACCAGAGAAGGGTGTTAAAACTGTCGTTATAGAGATAATCACGGCTGCGCTTTTCCAAGCATTTTATCCGTCATTCTAGGTGCTGTATATGCTATTTTTTTCTCAAACACACTGGTGTTACAGTCTGAAGTACTTAACGTTTATGAGCAAAGAGCATATCGAGGGTTTAGTGCAAGAAGGCCCCATCTGCAAAGCTGCCAGGTGTTAGATTTGGCAGGTATAACACTTAATACCAACACAACTGACAAATGGCAGCTATTGCAGATGGGGCCTTCTTGCACTAAACCCTCGATATCATCTCAACACAATATGTCGAGGCCGTTCACTTTTCATTTCTGCTTTTTGCTAAGATAAATAATCGAGCATTGGATAGCTAGTAATAGCTGAGAGTGCTCTTCAAGTAAATGTACAGTGAAAGTGCGGGAACTTGACCAAACGGACCAGAACAAAAGTATTTTTTAGTCAGTGCATATTTATATCAGAATATTTGATAACAAATTACAACAATTGAAAATTATGATGGGTTCATATACTTCATCGGCAGACGACGAGTCGGCCGACGCTAGATAGTCAAACATGCTTTTCGCGTCAAAATACATAATACACGTTGCGTGAAAAGCATGTTCGAAAGGCTACGTCTCCCGACGAAGTATGAACTCACCATCAAAAGTATGGCAATGTCAAGCAAGCCCCCCCCCCCCTTGTCTAACTTGACTATATTCTGGTCAAATTGTTGACTATAGAATCCTCGTAAGATCATAAGGAGGTGTTTTTTAGACTCTTATCGGAAACATGTCTATAATGTGGTATGAGCAATGTCCCAGAGGTTACTCACTCAAATTACCATAAATTATAGGGACGCGCCGCTAATATGGGTCTCATTTTCAGCCTTTTGGTTTATGAATGATTCTTTTTCATGGCAAATATAGTATAGAGATGGTAATTTTTTTTTCAAATTTTATCAATTTTATTGGAGATTTAGGCCCATTTCCAGGCTCAATCTGGAGCCAAAATGTCGAACTTTTGAAGAAATATGGCAAAAATGTGTTAAATTTGGCCCCGCAAAATCTGCATCTCAGGTATATCTCTATGGGTCTCATTTTTGGTGAAAATTGGTATAGGCCTATATTTTTCCAGTCTTTCGGAGGCATGTCCCTACCAACCAACTTGAGAGCCCCCAAGGCAATAGTCCACGCTTGCTTAACTTTGCCGCGTTATCAGCTTTAAAATTTTCTTTGGAAAGTTCTGAACTTTGCACCCGGCCTGTTCAGGTTTGTTTGTTTGTTTACTTGTTTGTCATTTAGTTCCAAATAATATTCTCAGATAGATTTAACAACATTTTTCCGTTGTCGTGAAAAACAAGGTCAAATACAGATCATTCCCTATTCACTGTCGCCGATATCCTAAACTATTCTGTGGTAAAATGACCGCGTCACCAAATATAAATAATTGTCAATCATTAGATATTAAACACTCTTTAAAATATACACTTAAATACCAAATTAAAACACAAAACATTCAACCCTTATAATCAGTCCAAATTGCACTTAAAATATTACACATTTACTATCCTAAAAACACACACTAAACACAAACCTAACCCTACCCAAACACCACCCAAAATACATCACCTCATCCTTCACACAAACAGAGAAGGAATATCCAAAATAGGTCTAAACAGCATAGATCAAAAGACGATACCAAATCTTTGGAATCAAAATTGCTCTAGTTTTGAAGTGGTTTGTTGTTGGTCATTTTGGCAATTTCCACGTGTGAAAAACTGTTTATTTAAAAGAGTTGCTGATAGATCATAAAGACGAAGAACATAAAACCTCGTGGTTCTACTTAACAAGAACATAGAAGCCCGCATAGAATATGCAAAGCCTGCAGTTTACTTTCCCTCAAGTTCAATTTCAATGTCTTTATGTGTGGGGCAAAGTCATAATTTTACAGAGTTTATTGGTCATTATGGGATTGCTTATAACTTTGCAGTAATTTCAGAGATGTCATCTAAAAATGAAACTTGTCATAAATCAAGTATATGGTATGAGTGGTTGACATTTTAGTTTCATATTGGATGGTGTGTTTTTATGTGTGTCAGTCGCAAAGTACGGCGTGAACTGATGGCTCGCAAAGTTTTCATCCAAAATAAGGGTCTTTGAGTGAAAATTTTCCCCAAAATAGGGTCTTTGGGTGACAGTTTGGTTGGCTAACATTTTCACAACCTTTTGTCTCATAGCTCAATCACAGAGGGTTAATTTCCCGCATAATGTCCCTTCCTTTAATATAAACACTGGAATATCTGTTTATTATAAGTCATATTTTGCAGGTGTACCAATTAAATAATTTATGTGCCTACAACTATTTAGTAAGTGTGCATGGTCATTATATATAGAAAAATGTGCGTTTAATGTTTAGTTCTTTTAGTTTTAGTCCCTTTAGTCCTCAAGTGTATAAGGAAACAATCCTGAAGTTCCAACTAACACGTATCCGGGAAGAGGCTGGCGCTTCGAAACCCAGGGGCATTCGGTGACAGAGGACTCTCCATAGGGGTCTTTGGGTGAGAGACAGCCAAAATGGCCCCAAAGTAAGGGTTTTCGAGTGACAAATTTGCAAAATTTCCCCAAAAAAGTGGGGTCTTTTTTGAAAATTTTGCAAAAGTTTTCATCCAAAATAAGGGTCTTTGGGTGAAAATTTTCCCCAAAATAGGGTCTTTGGGTGACAGTTTGGTTGGCTAACATTTTTCACCCCCTCCCCGGACACGTATATGGCAAGCCAGTAAGATTCGATTCATTCGTAATACACAGTTCACATACTTTCTTAAAGAGTTATATAGTATAAAAATGTAGCAGTGGTGTTTAGGATGTCCCAGCCTGAAATGGAAAGCGTGTGTTTAATTGCTTGGTTACCATGGTTACTCGGGGCTGAATACTTTTCTGACTTCCTCACAAGCAGCTTTATCGTGTAAAGTCATGGCAGGCCTACATTTTACAGAGGTGCTTTTTTGGCGGGAGTCCGATTTACTTTGGATTTCCACCCAATATTTAGCCTTTTTGTGTAGTCAAATTATGATAATTAAGATAATGTAGCACAACACTGGCGGGAGGTTGGGCGACCTATACCCTAATTATCCATAATCTTTAAAGGATTTCTATCAATCAATCAATCATTTTGTTACAGATGTCCATAATACAAATACATCAAGGAACACAGAAGATGGATACAAACAATGATGGAGATGGCCAAAAGGCCAATAAGGCCAGAGGCGGCCATCCCCTAACTTAATAGTTACATACAACTACGAAAGACATCAAGATAAGGGGTTTTTTTTTTTTTTTTTTTTGCAAGCCAGTAAGATTCGATTCATTCGTAATACACAGTTCACATACTTTCTTAAAGAGTTATATAGTATAAAAATGTAGCAGTGGTGTTTAGGATGTCCCAGCCTGAAATGGAAAGCGTGTGTTTAATTGCTTGGTTACCATGGTTACTCGGGGCTGAATACTTTTCTGACTTCCTCACAAGCAGCTTTATCGTGTAAAGTCATGGCAGGCCTACATTTTACAGAGGTGCTTTTTTGGCGGGAGTCCGATTTACTTTGGATTTCCACCCAATATTTAGCCTTTTTGTGTAGTCAAATTATGATAATTAAGATAATGTAGCACAACACTGGCGGGAGGTTGGGCGACCTATACCCTAATTATCCATTAACGGATTTCTATCAATCAATCAATCATTTTGTTACAGATGTCCATAATACAAATACATCAAGGAACACAGAAGATGGATACAAACAATGACAATTATGAAGGAGATGGCCAAAAGGCCAATAAGGCCAGAGGCGGCCATCCCCTAACTTAATAGTTACATACAACTACGAAAGACATCAAGATAAGGGGGAAAATAACAGAAAAAGCATATGCCCCAAGATAAAAAAAAAATTACTCAAGTTTACTCAAATTTACTATAAATGTGTTGTTGTTGTTGTTTTGGTTTTTTTTGTATTGATTTCTAAACTGTTTAGCTGATTTTGAACTCTTTAGATTTTCATGTAATGAATTCCAAAGATTATTTTTCTTCTTCTTTTTCAAAACAAGCGTATGGAAACGTAAGGAAACGAGATAAAGTCAGAGCCAAAAAACAATTCCTTAAAAGGACGGGCGAAGTCAGAGGAAATATTCCATGTAAAAGGTATGGGAAGGGATAAATAAGATTACATTTTGTGGAGTTTTTTGGCAAGTTTGACTTAATGACGTTTTGCACATCCTTTACCGAGGTCAATAACATGAACGTAAATATTTAACACAGTAGTGAATAGGGCTTCATATCCCCCTTACATTTACGGTTTTTAAAGGGAAAGATGTGACCAATCACATACGCGTACTATAGAACATACCTTATTCGGAAACAATCACCGCTTATCTCTATCCACCATAAGGTTGACCACTGCAGACTCACAGCAGAACTGGAAGAAGCAATTCCGGATATTTTGCAATACCGACGGCCGTAAAGTATTTTACAGGATTTCGGCCAACGTACCACCGTGATCATAAACATTTGGTTTAAGATTATAAAGCCCTTCCCAAACTGTAAGTCCCCGTTCAGCAACATTTTCACCCAATGACTTCATTTTTTTTCTTAAATTTTAACTTCTGTCACCCAAGACTTAAATTTTCAAATGTTTTCAAAAATGTTCATCCACGGCCATTGCACTTTTCAATTCATATACAACTTAGAACATTCGTTACTTCATGACCTCTTACCTGTCATTCCACCGTATTGAATCGTAAATATCACCATTTCTAAGAGTGGTGCAATTGGCCATCTTCTCTCACTACTAACAATGAGATCAAAGGTCCACACGCGATCTAGGTAAAGGTCAACACACAGGGGAAAAGCACCAGTCTCCTAAAAATTGAGATCTGTCTGTCCCGACTACGCGTTTTGACGCACTTGACCTATGGAGCTGAGTTTTTGGAACCGGTAAAACACAACCCCAACACCCTGAGGTTATTATGAGAGTTTCAGGGTGACCCACAAAAAAATCAAAAGTCAGCTACCGGGGTCAATTTGCATAAAATGCCGTATCAATGCCAAAAGGACCGCCAACCTAAGCAAAGAACAAGTCTGAAGTCAAAGGTCCACCCACCACAGACAAGTGTTGCTATTTCAATTTGGCAGAACCCAGTAAACAAGAAAGCTGGGTGACCACAATAGTTAAATCTATACTTGACTGCAGATCCTTTTTACACCAACCATAAACTACTGCCCTCAACTTAAATAATTGTAATAGGTAATGCACTTTTTCAACCATGTTGAAATTATAATAGTAGCTTTTTTCGTATTTTCAGTCATGATGACAATCACAGTAATGCAAGCAAAAAAATAAGAACCTCATTAAAGGGTAAGGTGGCTGATCCACTCACAAATGCACCATTCATGTTTCCTCTAAGCCTCTCTTACATTAAAAGCAATTAAATCAGGCCAACCGATTGGATAGTGAAGATTTGAAACTTCTACTTTGCTTATAACATCAAACTGAAAACATTCTTAAAGAGACATGAGGAGATTTCCAGAAAGAAGCGCCACAATTTTTCTCGAACCCCCGGTTTTTGTGCATATTTGAAATGCTTACCAATTTATTAGATAGCACCATGAAGTGAATAAGGCGGGGTGAATACGCCGTCCATTGTTTATGTTACAAGATGATGATTTAGTAGTTTCTGTCGTGCAACGACGAGCATGGTTTTTTTCTATATTACGATACAATTACGATAGCAGGGCAATTTGTCAAAACAATGTTTGCAGTTTTCTTTTTTGCACCTTTTTGCAAATAAACGTCCCGAAATGTTAGTCTCGGTAGGTTGGTCTGACACTGATCCAGTGAAATTTTAGAGAAATTCGTACTCCTAAAAAAATCTCCTTCTCCTCCTCCGGTCACTTAAAGTCCATGGCCCGATCGCTAATAGCCTCGTCCCCAGAAGCCCAATTTTACCGGAAGTGGTCGGAATTGTTGGTATCAGAAGAAAGCCAACTCTTTTTTCTCCTCATTTACCCCTTTGAAATTTTAGGGCTAAATAGTGTTTGGTTTGGGAGTTATGAGCGAAAGTTTACTCCATTTTTGGTCGAACCAATATTAGTTTTACACAGTATCCAATGGGCTTCAACAAAATCACTTCTAGCTGTCACATTAAAACGGATAGAAAAGGAAATATAACGGCGCGAACTTTACAGATGGGGGTTTTTTGTTAATCCCATCTATCAAATGAAAATGTCATATACTTATCGGACCACATCCCCCTTTAAATGGGCATTTCGGGATCCAGGCAGGCAATAGTACCCATATTCCAGCGGAAGTCATAAGGTACCAGGCGTGGGGGCTGTATATGCGCAGGTAATGGCCTGAAGATCGCAATAAATAGCCATGAGGGGGTTCCCAGAGAAGGCGGGGTCCAGATTTTACCGGAAGTAGTTCAAATTTTGGTATCAAAGAAGCCTAACTTTTTTTTCTCATTTACCCTGTGAAAATATTAAGGGCAAAAGGATAGTTTTTGTTGTTGGGAAGTTTGACGAAATGTGCCCCATTTTAATCGACCAATATTATTGTACACAGTAACTCTATGGGGCTTACAAAATCACGTTTTTTAGTTCTCACACACAGCCAAATGGATTGAAATAGTGGTGCGAAACTTTAAGATGGGGTTTTGGGGTGAAAGGCCCGATCCTATCAAGATCAAACTTTATTTCCCTTACATATCGGGCCATCCCGTTAAGCATCCGTTAATCATTGCACACATAACGATTTAAAGACGCTGTTACCAGCAAATACTGTAAAAAAATTTACAAATTAAAATATTCCTTGACAACATATAAATAACTAAGTTTCACTATTTTTTCGTCACCGATGGTCTAAATTTGGGATTTCTTGGCCGCAACTCCTCCCCTGTTGCCGTTACGGCCTCTAATATTCATGTTTTTTTATTTTAAGTGTTCCCCCCCTCCGTGTTTTTATTGCAATCCGATATCCGCCCGGTAGCAGTTGTGTGGGAGTGTGATCGCTTTGTTTTCTACTCGTTTGAACATTAATATCTTTTTTGTAAATGTATGGGCGTTCATGTTTTCGCTGGGCTATCTTATTGATACATATCTATGACCGTAAAATTGCACAACATTTCATAAACCTATCATACATGTCAGATTTTAGAGGATATAACTGCACGAATATTTTCTGCAAACCTGCTAATTAGTGAAAAGTAGTTCAAAACCCAAGCGAATAGATCGGGTAGCCCTTAGGCTCCCCCGCCCAAACATACAACAACACACACACAAACCGCGCTGGATGGTATCACTATCACGGAAACAAAAAGGGTGGGCCATCACCAACCACCCCACCCCCACCCCCGTTCAACTTGAATGTTAAGCCCCAAGATAGGTGGAATACAAAAGAAGAAATGATTGTAATAACTCGTTTTTAATATATTGTTAATGCCTATTCATGGAAGTTTGTCGCAATTTAACGACATGTAAGGCCTATACCAAAATGACGCGTTGGTATCCGATCATGTTCTACATTTTTAAGTCTGTGACTATACGTGTATCAATTAGTTAGCATTTGATGTCAACATTCTGAAGGTCATCAGGGGTCACCTTAGGTCAACTCAGTAAAAATGCCAGGAATTTTAAGTTATGTCAAGGGCATCCAGTGTCATCTAATAGCTGGGTAAGATTGTTAAATGGTCATGAAACTAACAAAATGGCTCCATGAGGACGAAATGTGAAGGGAGAGCGTGGCCCACTGGTTAGGGTATTCGCCTTTGTTGCAGGAGGTCCCGGTTTCAAGCCCCGGCGGGGGCAACTTGCTGGGATTCAATTCGGGTACTATTGATTAAAACTCAAATTCCGCTCTCCCCGTGGTTCATTTGGACCTAGGCAAACGAACCATGAGAGTACCCCGTCCTTCGGAGGGGACGTTAAGCCGCCGGTCCCATGTACATGGAGAATCACGCCTGTATAATCACAGCCAGTTTCAATAAGAGTAGGGTGAGAAGGGTGAAAAACCCTGACTGTCCCAAGTGCATGTCCTGCCAGTGTCATAAACTACCGTGTCCGCGTGACTGAGTGCCCTACCAATGAGTGCTGTATGCATCGTTTGTTTCAGCACTGTACCCAAATGGCCTCGTATACAAGGTCACGGTTTATTCCGTACATGTTGCTATAGTAGCTAGGACACTCTCTCATGGGGACACTCAATTTCTTTACACCGGGATCCCTAGGCATCATTGGGAAGCAGTGTCTGAATACTAAATGATTTACCCAGGCTAAATCCTTCGTCCTCGTCCTCAGGCCTCCCAGTCTAGTCCTCAAGATCTCGGTATGGCAAACTTTGCTTAATAGGTACAAGACTTAAGTCTTCATTTGTAATCAGATCATAGATCATAATAGGCATCTTATTTAGAAATATAGGTGTAGTTTACCAAACTACAGTTTACCATGTTTACGGTTTACAGACCTTTCCCAGACAGCCAACGCCTATCAAAATCATCAACACTGAATAATTTGCTTGTACTTGAAGGCCGACACTTTTTCACTGTCATGCTCAGTTTTCTTCCAACGTCTACGTGTAGTTTGTTGTGGTATTCCAGTTACATGAGATGTGCCACATCTTTTATGATGAAACAACAATTTACTCAAACATGCCATAAACTATTTCCGGCCTCTCTGGCCTGCCACTTCGAACCCCCGGGATGAGAGCACTCCCATCTTGGAGTTGACGTGTATGTAAGGATGTAAAGACCCCATTTTTTTTTTAATTCTACCACTGTCACCCAAAGACCCCTATTTTGTGGAAACATTTTGAAATTTTTCGCCTAAAGATCCCTATTTTGGAGGATATTTTTGCAAAATTTTCTAAAAAGACCAAATGTTTTGGAAAATTTTGCAAATTTGTCACCCGAAAAACCCTATTTTTAGGCATTTGGCTGTCTCTCACCCAAAGATTCTTAATTTTGGAGTCCTCTGTCACCGAATGCCACTGGGTTTGAAAGCGCCAGCCTCACATCCATATCCATTTCATATGTGATCCACCCCGGGCTCGAACTCAATATTCTATTTGTAGGATTATACTTTAAAGGGTTTAAGGACTGGAACCCGCCCTCCAAAGCAAAACATTTAATCGCTCATTGGAGAATGGAACAGGTGCACACATCAGAAAAAATGGAATATACAGTGGCTTATTCTCATATCTCTCTATATGTTTTTGGTCTCGAGTACAGTGATGTCAAATGATTTTTAAGGTTACGCAGCCCTGAAAAGCTCGCGTCCTCCTCTGAATTACAACATTATACGCACACGAACATTCGAAACGCTAACGAGAATAGATGCGTAAATAATATGACGTCACTCTCAAGTTGTGAGAGCGAACAAAGTATACACAACCAATTTCTTCATGGGAGTACCTGCGAAGTAGCTGTTAAACTTGTAGCCACGGAGTACCCACCCGCATGGGTACCACATTGCCGGCCGCAAAAGTGGGGGTAATCATCTACCTAGGTACACACGCAGTAGCTCAACTCACTCCATGAGGGAGTACCTGCGTGGGTACTCCCATGCAAATGAGCTTTGAGCTCTGTGTGATTATTTTAGTAATTTTATCCATTATTTAACATTTTTGTCACATATGTTATGTTTTTACACAAAATGTCATATATAATGGGTTTTTGGTGATGCTCAACTCAAATATAGATGTTAACTAAGCTTGAAAATGATCAGAAAGTTGTAAAAAACAATGGAATGTTTGGCGCCCTCTATGGTCCAAAGTGCTGCCTACTAGGCAGCCGGTAGGAGAGTACCTGTGAAGGTACTCCCGTGGAGTAGCTACAGAGGTACTCCACTACTGGTGGTTTACATGGGTACCTGTCAGGCAACTGCAGAGTACACTATAGGATTGGTACTGCTAAGTAAACATAGCTGCTATCCACCCAGTGGCTTGTGTACTTCGCAAGTACTTAGTTATCAATGGGGTACCCTTGGAGCAGAGCTAAGAGTACACATGGACTAGCCTAAGCTCTGGGTTACATCGTGAGTAGGAATCTTGCTGTGTAGCTATAACTCGCTGTACCGACATCACGGTCACCCCATCACCATGCGAGCGACATTGAGCACACGAAACGACTCCATGCAATATAGGGTAACTTTTTGATCATTGAAAGACGCGTCATACTTTTTTCTGCTCTCTACACCTGGCTTATTAATGGGCTATTTAGGGCGGAAAGACTTGGCGGTAATGGACCCATTAAAAAATTGCGGAGTTCGCAGTGCGAGAGCCTTCCACTCCTTTGAAGAGCAATTTGGTCTCATCATTCCCTGTCGAAAGCTAGTTACTGGAATGATCTAAACCGAAAAACGACAAAAATATGGAGAAATAGTGTGAACTGTCTCATCGTCATCCTACTTAGGTATAAAAAGGTGCATTACTTAAACTTTTGACTCACCGAAAGATGTGCAATTATGAAATATAAGAGTGTTGTATGAGAATCCCTTCATGTTAGCTTTATATGCTAATGAGAATTCCATAAGCACAAAGGTATGGTGTCTAGAAATGTGACATAAGAGTTCAAGGCCTGTTAAATCTTCAGTATAACTTCAGTTTTCCAAAGCCTGAGTTTCCGATCCCGATAGCCTTGTACGTCCTAAAATTATACGTCCACGTTTTGAACTTGGTAATGGATAAGCCCTATCTGAAAAAAAGCAAATTAACAAACAAACAAACAAGAAATTTGCGTAAGATTCAAACCCTTTCGAACCAAAACTGTCCCAAAGTTTAATTTACAAAAGTATAAGCTGAAAAAGCAATTGATGTTGTTATCCTCGTGAAACCATGAAGCTTATAACTGTAAGTATGAGCGTCTGTGGATGATGTTAAACACTGCAAAGATCATACTCACTTTCGTTTACTGAAGTAAAAATTAAAGTTGGGCAATTTTCGGACTTGAAATGGGTTGAGTGACAAATCCTATATGTTAACTCACTCATTTTTAGCCATCTTGGGTGATGGCTTCTTCAGAATGATTTTCAGTACACTGTTTTTCTCGCGAATGTGACGAGGATGTTCGGGGATCTTTCATTCTTGAGAGGTGGGACAATGAAAAGAGGCCATGATAAGGTGGCATGCCCTTAAAAAGTGCACCAATCGTGTGTTCAAGCTAGAAAGTGTGTTCAAGCTAGCTTGTATAACATTTTAACAAATTGGGAAATGAAAAGGAAACTTATTAAAAGATTACATTTTTTTTAAGTTTGAAATTTTCACGAAATGCTGGTCATTTTTGTATCGCCTGCAGGGATTTGCAGGAGGCACCTATACCAGTCCTCAAGCAGGATGATCCGATTTAAAGGGGGATGACCCGATTTAAATCTATAAATTTTTCATCTTGATAGAATGGCCTTCACCCTAAAACCCCGCCTGTAAAGTCTAGCGCCGATATTTCAGCCCGTTTTGAAGTAAAAGCTAAAAACGTGATTTTGTAATCCCCATAGAGTACTGTGTAAAATTAATATTGTTCACTAACCAAAATGGGGCATAATTTTCGCTCATAACATCCAAACCAAACATCCTTTAGCCCTAAGATTTCATCGGGTAAATGAGAAAAAAATAGTAGCTTTCTTCTGATATCAAATTTTTTACCACTTCCGGTAAAAATCTGGGGTCCCTGGGGACGAGGCTATTAGCGATCGGACCACGGACCTTTAAACTTCGGAAAAAGTTTCTCATTCGAGAAGTAAAAGTCCAATTGCTACAGAAATTTAGTCATAGATGCCCCTTAGGACCCTTCATATGAGAATGAGGTCAAGGGGCACATACCAAGGTGAAAGGTCGTATGTGGTCAAGTTATAAAATGGGCTGAAAACATCAAATTGGCCTCATTTGAGAAGTAAAAGTCCGATTGTTACAGAGTCATATATGTACCTTAGGAACCTTCATATGACAATGAGGTAAAGGATCACATACAAGGTCAAAGTTCATATGTGGCCAAGCTATAAAATGGGCTGACAACATAAAATTGGCATAATTTGAAAAGTTGAAGTCCAAGTGCAACCAACTTGGGCCATACATGCAAGATGGGAACCTTCATATGATAATAAGGTCAAGGGTCACTTACAAGGTTAAAGGTCATCTGAGGTAAATTTATAAAATAGGAGTGAAGGAAACGTAGATCGCGAAAGCAGGCGACACTATGCACTAGTGGTTCGAGAACCGCTTGTTATAATAAAGGGTTCAAGTTAATCGTTGAAACATTACATTGGATTGCGTCAACTGGTATGATTAAGGGGCGGTTTGATAACAACAAAAGTCATTGGATGAGAACTTTTTTAAAAAGGTCAATGTGGCCGCTCATCCTCGTCACTCAATAGGGAGCAGGGAATAGCCCCTCCACCAACAGGTTGCGTA
>JAMKCH010012761.1:0-63560 GCA_023653785.1 Ophioderma brevispina
TCTGAATTGTTTTATCCCATTCAAAAAAGTGCCAAAGTCAAACTTCGAAGTCAATTTTCTCAAAATGCCAATTTTCAAGTTACTTTGTTTTGCCATAACAGGGCCGCATGGCAGCTGAAACATTGGATAGGTTTTCCATGCGTGCATTTATTTTTCATGTGATTCTGTTCTCCACAGTAGTAACAGCGGCGATATCTTCTAGAATAGCGCGAATGCGAGTCATTTACAGTTTGTTGTGGCCTGTTGTACACAATAGTCTATGGGAAAATGGCAACTTTGAGCATGTTTCTTTCACATTTAAAACTCTCACAGAGGAAATACAACAACATCACCCCAAAGTACAAGCTAAAATCACCAAATAACCAAATTTTGAACATATGATGACCAGAAGATTTTTTAGTTACGAATCACCAAACTCGCCCGATGTCAGACCGGCAACCCAAGATTCTCTATAGTCGCCAAAGCTAGTAATTTGCAAATCGATGTGAAATTGATGACCGCGGAGTAAATTACCTCAAATTCACTGTCCAAATGCCACTTAGTTTGAGAAAACATACCAGTCTACCATGTCAATCATGAAATTTCACCACTTTCTTAATATAACTAGTACATTTTCAGACATTTTTAAAGCACTTTTTCCAGATGCCATGCAAGAAAGTAGTCCATCCAAGATGTTTGATCCTTACGGCAGCCAGGTTAGTGGTGTATAACCTAAAGGGTGTCTCAGCCGATTACCACATAAACTAAATTCCAAAAAAATGCTTGAATCCAGAAATACCAATTTAATATGAGCGGTAATTTTGTGTATTAGAAAAGCCAATAGATTCTTGTACTAATAATTTCCGGTAAATAACCCATATTTATACTTGTACTATTTTAACGGGAAAACAGATTAGCCAAATTACATGGTAAAATGAGTAATATTCTGTGGGAAAGTGTAATAAAATCGTACAGGCAGTCATAATAATAACTTGAAATTGAGCAAGGAATTCAGAGGTTACAGTCGTGTAAGTCGAAGTACCGAGTTTTAAGGTCGAGAAAGTTGTGGGATAAGCCCTTGTAGGACCCAAACATTACTGTTCTTTTGTGGTGGTTGCAATTCTGATTGATTGCATATGAAATTTCAATGCAAAATTAAAACAATATAAATATGTGATTAATAATCTTAGGTTCGATTGAGTAATGGGGCCGAGGGTGAAGATCGAGTAGTAAACAAATATTAAATCAACCTAACTGGTGTACAGTGCATACAGGGTATGCTGGGAATGCAAAACAGACTCGCTGTGATGGAGGAGTGGCGATCCCCCCACAGCAACAATATATGAGGGAGTCTGGCCCAAACGCCAATGACAGAGAGATGGGCACTCCGCCTGCGGGCACACCATTTGCATTTTCACATAATGTATATAGGGAATTAATGAAGTTTTCTATTCTGCACTTTAAAAATGTTGATTAAAATATTACTCATTGTTGATTAAAAAAGAACGATTCTTTCTGTTGAGTAAAATCATAGTCAAAGTTAGTTCCTTCTCCTTAAAGTGCTGACTTTACTTGAGAAGAATAACGGAATGCGGGGTGTACAGGGCGTAATGTTAAATCAACTTTGACTACGATTTTACTCATCAGAAAGTTGTTTCCTTTTTAATCAACATTAAGTAAAATATTTTAAGAGTGTATTTTAACTCATTGAAAATGTTCCTATGCAACGTAAACAAGCTGTATTGTTCAAGTGCTATGAATGGGATTAAATGTGTCTCTGGATTTTCAATGAACAAAGTGATTAGATTATAATCAATCAATCAATTTTGAAGTCAAAAGATGTAATGTATTTTATAAGACTGGATCTGATCATGTTCTTCAGAAATGCAAACACACTTTCTTAAGCTCATACGGCGAAAGATCCCTGTGCACTGGTGTTGAAACTACTTCATTATTGTTTTTTTAAGAAGAATATCTTACCACAAAACAATTCATCATCACCATTGGGTAATGTCGAATACCATCACACACTTGGGCCTGTGCTATGCAAAATGATTGCCCTCGGCATTTGTAATTCCCCTGACAGATATAGTTTGTACATTCTACTTCATCTTCTCCGTTTGGACAGTACATTTTACCATCACATCGATACTGCATGTTGATACAGTATGATTCTGGACATTTTAATGTGTCCCGAGTGCAATTGAAATCCTCTAAATCAACCAAAATGAAATAAAATAACATAATGAGTCAAATCAAAATATAGTGTGTCCTTGCAAGCGCACCCTGCCGGATGATTATGAATTTACCGACAGTTCTCCCTTAATGATCTTTGACCCCCAAATATGTTATCATTCTAACGGGGACCTACTGATGTTAAGTTATCTGTGCAAGTTGCAACACAGTGCTATCTTGCATAAAGCAAATGTGATTTTTAAAGATTTTTGCAAATTTACCGATAGTGCCCCTTAATGACCTTTGATCCCAATATATTATCATTCTAATAGACATCTATTAATTTCAAGTTCCAGTACATTGCCATCTTGCATAAAGCAGATATGATTTTTGAAGATTTTAAAAATTACAACGGTATTGCCCCTTTAGTGACCTTTGACTTCAAATATGTTATCATTAACAAAGGCACCCACTAATGTCAAGTTACCTGCAAGTTCCCCCTCAATGATCTTTGACCCCATGCCGAGCACAACTTTTGTGAAGGGTCTCAAGCTGCTTCATATGTATGAGTCACGTGACCATGCTACTTTGCATATAGCAGATAGAAATTTTTAAGATGTTTCTCATAAGACCGGAAGTGCCCCTTAATAACTCCAGATTGACCTCTAAATCCATAACCTTTGTGAAGGGTCTCAAGTTGTTTCATACGCATGAGTCACGTCACCATGCAATGTAATCTGTAGGAGGAGAATGGATTTTTGTAAAAATAAACTTTTGACCCCGTGACCCCTAAATGACCTCTGATCCCACTCAGGTTGTGTGTATGTGTCCCCCGAAGTGGGGGTGCCCGTGAACAAGTTTGTAATAAAATTGGATTGATTCAGCTCAAATTTATTGGTCGAGCTATGAGTTGCAAAATATTGGGCGAGACGCAGTCGAGCCCAATATTTTAAAACTCATAGCGAGACCAATAAATATTGGGCGCAAATCATCCAATTTTATCATTATCATGCATAGGATCCGATATTATCGCGTATCGGACACCTCAGAGCATGATAATGGTAAAAATCGGTGCATACATGTCAGAGTTATAAGCCGTTAAAGTTCTGGAAGAAGAAAGAAACACGAACGATACATATATTACTCGTAAAGCAACACAAAACTAAACTGTGCTCCAGAAAAAGTTTAAGCGTACCTCAGCTCGTCGCCATTGACCTAGCCACCATGCATGTAAGGATGAGATTGATGGCTAAGTCGTTGGCGGCGAGCTGCGATCCTTCTTGACGGAATAATGTAATAATATATTAATTTGGTGATTGTACTCTTAAGTTTAACTTTTAACCCTACACGGAAAACTCCCAGTTTGTTTTCTTGATATGAAGAAACTTTATTTTGAAAGAAAAGATAACTGTATGCATTAATTAGATGGTGGCATATGGGAAAAGTTGCGGATAGTTGATATGACGAAATAAATAAGTCTATTATTCGTAATGTGATGTAATGCGATTACTTTTATGTTATGATGCAAAACCCGACTCACAAGAGAAAGGATAACAGCCATTTTGAACTACAGACAGTGAAAGAATTCCGTTTGGTGATCCTAAAGTGGATATTTGCAAAAGACGAGACCATGGGATGAATTTTGGTTCCCGGATTGATATTTGCTAATGCTGCAGAATTTCTATAAGCCATAACAATATTAAACTCAGATCTCGTAGGGAAATATTGATTTTCGAGATTATCAAATTTTGATGCAGCACCGGTATTGATATAACCTACAAAGCTAATCATAAGCTATATTGATTGATACGAGGTTCTTACCACATCCTTGTAGATGTGTAGCATCTCGGCAACCCGTAGCGTAGCCATACTGATCAAACGTATACATACAGATGTGCCGATTGTCAACACAGGCTCCATTTTGGCAAGGGAATTGTAAGTCTCCACAAGATTTGTCCACTGTAACAATAAGATTACAAAACAGAAATTTCACAACTTCGAATTCAAGATCATATCTTGACAATGTCAAAATTTCTAATATTACTTACAACACCCGATCGGCTCGTCCTCCCAATTTTTCCCAGCGCAATCTCTATGCCCATCACAAAAAGCACTAGATGGTATCCAAGTACCGTCGTAGCACTGAAAACTATTTGAAGATGAGTCTAAAAGAAAATAATAACATAAATAGACATAAAAATAGCCGAAAAGTTTGGCGAAAATTACAGTGGGTTTAATATAATGAGAGGACACTTTCGTATTTGGAGGCATGCAATGAAAAGGTAATGCGATAACACCCAAACTGTACACATCCAAAAACACCTTTTTAACATTTTCCGTTGTCACCGAAAGACACTCTTTTCTTTAAAAAGATTATAGTAGAGTTATTTATTTTAATCTTTCCCTGATGGAGATGGCCAGCGCACACATGTGTTAAAAACAACATGTGCGCTTGCCCGGACTCGAACCGGATTATTTAGTTTCTGAAACTCATTTAACATGTTTAATGTTAATACGACCGTTCTGCATATAATATACACGGAAGAACAGTGATTATAATTTGAACACTAATTTTCAAACTTTGTCAAAGCATGTTTAATATCTAAACACCCTGTAGCTAAATATGTTTAAATATGTTTAAAAGTATTTGAGCATTTGATGCGAAGTGTTTAGAAATTTGACATGTTTAATACCTAAACACTTCTTTGCTCCACGTTGCTGAACACTTTTTGCAGTGTAGACTCCTACTGCAATATTTTTTCATTATTATCACACATTTATGGACAAAATGAGTATTAAAAGATTTTCTTACACGGTTCACAATTTTACTGTCTTTGTATGCCTTTTGATCCAGTTAAGTACTTTGTTTTTTTCTGGGATGAATATTATCAATAAAGATAGAAAGCCCAATAAAGGGAAGCTAGCTTTACCCGATCATGGTCTGATTTTTCAAATTATATTTTCTCCCTCACATGGAAACATATTATAAAAAAAACTGATTGGAGGTTTTGAGTTAATTCTGTCCAGCTGATTAGATGGCATGAAGCAAATTCTAAATTAGTGCAGCCGTTTGAAGAGTATGTGCAAAAATGTATACTCAATTGAGTCACAGGACAGTCTGTGTTAATAAAACACAAGAAAGTGGGGACGAGGTTGTCGATCGAGTCACCCACCTTTAAGTGTATCACGCCCGTTCCGATTTTTAAAAATTGTCGTGTGTATGATAACAAATTTCGTCAACTCAACACTGTAATCAACACTGTAATACTAGTTTACATTCAGAGTACGATAATGCTGTAGGCTTTGATAAGTCCACAATATTATCAAAGAAATGTAATATTTTCGATAGGATGCATTTTCACTCGCCATGGCAAAGGGCTAAGCGTTTCCGAGAGGGTGACACCGTAACACGGACACACTCGAATTAGGCATCTTACGGTACAAATAGATACTCCTTTGCATAAAAGTTGCCGGAATTCGTAAGGGTAAATGTGGCTTATGTTGAACAAAGTAGTAAAATAGTTAACGAATTGATCCAATGTGCTAAAGAAACATTATAAAGATATCCTTGCAGAGGCAGACGTATAAAAATGATGTGTACTACTTAAAATAATTTTGAATAGAACATAAGTATTTGCCTGGATACTGACTTGTTGACTGATTTATGCGACTCTTTTGCTGAGTTTTTTATCAGAAAGTGTCAGGGGGGGGGGGAAAAAAAGCTCAGGAAAGAACTTGATAAAGTCCGTCTGTTTATTCAGTGCACTAATCAACATCCCATGTAATATTAAGGACCCAATGGGGGGGTACAGTTAGTGGTATTAAGGTCTTTGATGAATTCAATTATGTGTCAGCTAATGATATTAGGAAAATTGTTCTTTCCATCCAAATAAGTAGCCTGTATTTGGACGCGAGTTCCCATGTGGCACTTAAGGAATAAATTGAAAATGTTATTGATGCCCTAACCTAATTGTTGAATATTCCATTCAGGACAGGTATTGTTTTCTACGAGGCTTCGTAGGCTGGGTGTTCCCAAATCCTTAAGAAATCTACTTTGGACAAAAACATCTTTAAAAATTACAGACCTGTGTGTCCAATATGAGTTACTTTGTCTAAATCATGCGAAAAACTTTTGGCCCAAAATTTATTAACGACCATCTTAATGCAATGGTTTGTTGCAGACTTCCAGTCGGCCGGACGCGTCGTACAGAAAACGACACAGACACGGAGACCGCGTGTCTTGCGAGTTTTTTTGTTTTTAAAAACTGATATTATGAAGGACATTGGATATAACCACGCCTGTGGTGGCTGTGTGGTTATTGGATATCTTTCCGCGCCGCGACACGGTTGCCCATCAAATCCTGTCGAGGCGGCTGTCTGAAAACTTTTCATATATTCATGCACTGATTGAACCGGGATGTTTCATACCTCAGTAATCGCTCTTTTCGTGTCTGTATTGGTGTGAAAATCATCTGCACATATTCCTGGACTTTGGACTTCCGCAAGGCCAGTTGTGGGCCCCATGTTTTTCTCCATGTATGGGCACAAAGTCACGGTGAATGTGAGGAAATATCGCAAGCATGTATCTGCTATCATATGTACGCAGACGATGTACAACTTTATCTGCCGTTCAATCCGAGAGAGGACATGAGATTATAAAGCATGCAATATCTAGACTTGCCCTCCCTGTAATTGATGGAAAAAGTTTTTTGAAGGCTGAAAAACAACTGAAACTACAATGACAAAATCGAGTTTTCATTGCCGCCGTAAGCCTAACAATATCAAAAGTTAAAAAACATCAGCCTGCGAATTGGTGATGCTGATACCATGAGCAATCGTAAAAAATTCGAACATCTTGGCGTCATTTTATCAGACTCTTTCCATGACTGATTCCGTTAAGGCATGTTGCAAAACGGTCAACTTCACCTGAGGAGCAGGAGCATGTATAGAATTCGTCGTTACCATCAATCAAGAAAGCTGCTTCACACCTTGTGCGGGCAACAATTCTATCGGTCTCGACCTACTATGCAATGAATGCTACTTGAATTTCTGCCAAGGATCGCAATGGGGGTGGTAATGCAGGAACTTCAAAACCGTGCTGCGAGTGTCTTTAAGCAGAAAGACTTCATTCCATCGGCACCGCTGTTGAAAGTCTTTCACTGGTTGACGGTTGGAGAAAAAGCGAATTCGAAGAATTTCAATTTAAAAATCTTATTGATGTTCTACAAAGGTGTACATGGACTGGCCCACCTGTCTTTTGCTGAATTTTTAGTTGTTAAAATATTCGCCCGGCGGAAGAGTTTCTTCGTTCCAAATAAAGAACCAAAACCGTCTGCCTTCCGCGGGACCTAAACCGAATATGGGGACAATTCATTTCATGTTGCCGCGCCAAAGTTATGGAAACTCAATTCCCCAAAGAAATTCGCCAACTCAAGTACGGGTTTTCCAGGTTTTAGCCTATATGTCTTATGAATAGTTATGCAGAATGGTGCAAGATATCAAACCAATTGTGCATTTTGGGTGAAAAAAAAGACCAAATTTGGCACAGATGTAGCACTTGATAAGCTAAATAAATCTGGTCTAGGGGCCAAGTATTAATTTCCTTACAAGATGGCGCCAAATCAAAATGGCGCCAAGTTAAAATGTCATGTTTTTAGTGGTTTCTATGTTTATATATGATCCCAATTAACTCCATTGATTGTGTTTGTCGGCCATTTTAGAACAGAAAATACCCTGATTGACACTCCACTGGTAATTCCATTGTTTAACTTTAGCCAAATATTCCAAAATGGCATAAAATCCAAAAAAATGGTGGGCCCAATTTGAGCATTCATTGATTATCAAGAAATAGAATAAATGAATGTTTATTGATCTTGTTATGATTCTCTAAGGGTTGTATTTGACACAATGGGCATTAAAGAAGCATGCACATCAACCTTAAGAGAACACAACCAAATAAGACTTGAATCCAAAATGGCGGCGCCATAATCCAAATGGCGGCGTATTTGTCACTTAAAGCTATCCTTGAGTCAGAAAGGAAGTTTTCTTAATCTGATATAACTCCCTCCAGGAAGGAATTCACATCAACTAAAGAGGAAACCAATTAAGGGTCTGTTGTTAATTTGATTCTTTCCATTTATAATTTGGCCAAAGATGGCTGCCAAAACTCGAATGGCCACTACTAAGTATCACTTACGTGCCTGTATGATCTCCGTGCTACTTGATGTGGTTATTTTGTTGTTTTTGCATTAAAAATAACATACCCTATTGATATGGTATTGTTGGCTCTGTGGTTATAAACAGCCTGTAAAATAAAATGTACATCAAGGGGTTGGGAGGAGAGAATTTGATTCATTGCCCCAACAATCGCGTCCAAAAACTCACAGGGCCAAAGGACACATGTTACACAATGAAAAGTTGATTTCCCCCGTGATCTAAGCCTAGTGATTTGTTTAAAATGATTGCGGGGGCAAGGATACTATTACACTGCACTTCTACGGGCAATTCATTCAAAATGATGGCCAAATGCCACCCACACGTAAGATGAGTGTTGACTCTGCAGACAGACTTTGGTAGCCCTTAATATGTAAAAAGGTCTTACTAAAATACTTCCATGAAAATTCATTGCCAACAGGAGACCACATCGACATTTTGGACGTGCTCATGTGTTGAAAAAGGAAACCCTGTTGTAGAAGCAACTCAATATCTGCAGACAAACTCGAAGCTCGGCTCTATCATAGTTATATCAGTCTCTACATCTCCAACAGAGATGTTAAGACCCCTAAATTCAATTTCGGGAATTCCACCTTAAAACCTCCATTTTTAATTGGCGATTTCAACAGTTCATAGTTACCAATGGGTCTACAATGAACCAATAAAGACAGACAAGTTGTCGAAGAATGTTGACAGTCAACAGCTACATCACTTCCACGACCCTAAACGACGCTATCATTTTATAGTGCCATGGAAAGGAAAAGAGGTTACAATCCTGATCTTATTAGAGCTATTGTGCCCCAAAAAAAAAACATCTCTACCTGTGTAGCAAGACGTTTGAGTCCTGTTCCACTACTAAGTGAATGCTGCGAGTCAGTTAGAACCAAACAAAGTGCCTTTTTAAGCGGCACTTTAACTACAGACACGTGGAAGGTATATCAAGGTGTGCTCCAAAAACCTACAAACATAAACTCTGACAAATTTGCCCAACTAGTAAATAAGACTGCCCGGAGATGTTCATACCAAGAGGCTGTTAGGACGGAATACATACCGCCTTTCAAGGAATTTGCTAAAAGGATATAGAATGGTATTCCCATGGTTTGAAGCCGACCTTCTCAGTTTAAAAAACTGCTGACGGTGCGGACCAAGGAAGTGTAGAGGGAAAGGCATGACAAAACCAAGACACCTTAATTGAATGCACCGATATGCCCCATAACAGCAAGGAAGTATGGTCTACCATCCGAAAGTTTCGAGTCGAAGGTATCCAACAAACCTCCACAGCAGCCAAAAAGTTACCCCAAACAAGTGAAATTTAACTACTTTAGTCTCCAGGGAGGACAGGAAGGGAAGAAATTATTAATCTTTCTCTGGAGATGCCAGCGCACACAAGTGTTGAAAAAAAAAAAACATGTGCGCCTGCCGGATTGAAACTGGCAACCATCGTATTACAGGCACGACGCCCTAACCAACTGCAAGTGCTAGCATCTTGCAGGCATAGCCAGGCAAACCTTTGCAAATACGTAACAGAAATGGAAAATTCCCTAAACATGCATTTATGAGCTATATACCTGTTGTCGAAATATGGCGCATACGTCCACGTAAGATCTTTGCAAATAAGCATGTCTTTGCCCGGCTTCCCTTTTTCTACCTTTTGATATGTTGGTTTGGAGAGTCTTTTACTGCTATTACAGCAATAAAACCTCTGTATCAATTTTGTCCAGGTGTACTTAGTATTTTTCATAGTTGAGTGGACTACCTTGGCATCTTTGAGATTTTTTAGAATATCCAGATGCGTCGCCATGATAATTATCTATTCACCCCTATATTTAAAACTATGGGTTCTAGAACTATAATACTATAGGATCCAATGAACAATGTGTATGCACTCGTAATTAAAGCCACTAGCAGCGATTTCTTCACAATGTAAACAAAGCGACCCCATATTTTCATCAAAGTCCATTTTTTTGGCACTGTTGTATTGGAAATTGTAGTAAAGACCCCCTGTAATGGCTGATTTTAATGCTTTGTTTCTAATAAAAAGCTGGGATCCGACTTTTTAGCCCAAAACAGTCCGTAAATGGCATCTTCAAGACCGCTTTAAAATTCCCTATTTTTCTTTTTTCCACAATCAAAGTCTTATTAAGGTGCTGATATGACCTAACACTAGCATTTAGAGACAAAATGGGCATTTTGAATTTGAATTTGGAAAAAAATGCCTGTATGTGGCTTTAAGTCATACTTCAATTCAAAATGGAAGCCCAATCCAATAATTTGAAAATATGCCATATAACAGGAATACCTGCGATAATAATAACATGGAGTACTTAGATATGTTGTTAGACACATACATGGATTTCTGATCTTTAAAGTTGTAGAATGACGTCAATCAATCTGGCAGCCAAAAACGTGAATATCTCAAAAAATACTTGACACAAATTTATAAGTATAAGCCTTCAAATCGAATCAATGTGTCAATGACATTAAAGTAAAGTTAAAGTCGTCGTGCAGACAGCTCGTGGCGAGTGCCCTCTCTCTCTTTCTTATCTATACGTTTTGGGCCCGCCTCCCGCCACACGAGTCCGTTACTTTCCCAGCATTGAATAATGTGGAGAATAGTAATTAAGGTAAGCGCCTTACTCAAACAAAACACTTTTAGCCCAGTGGACTCTGAACCACGACCTTTATTGTCGTGCTACGCTCAATCCACTGACCACACGTGCCCAATGACATTAGAAATGTACCTTGATCCTACCAATGTACAACACACTTTCAATTTGTTTTAAGTTTGCGGCAAAATCGAAATAAAACTATTATGGTGCAAGTTGTCAAAATACCATAGAATAATATTATTTCACTAATATTGCACTCAATTGATATTAATGTTAACCCATTTTTATTTATCTGGATACCTGGTATCACTTGGTTATGATCATAGTCATTTCTAATTGTTTCATTATACAATAATTATACTTGCAAGTGTCAGTACTTTTTTGAAGAATTCACGTTTTTGGCATCCATATTCATTGCCATCATGTTACAATTTAAAGTATCAGAAATACAGTTATTGTGTCTACCAACATAATCTAAGTAGTACTTCATGTTTATTTTATTGCAGGTCATTTGCTTGTTAAGTAGGGGCATATTTTAAAATTATTAGATGTGGCTTCCATTTGAATTGGAGTATGACTCAATGTACAAGTGCCATGCACTTGTAGGGTCCTATTAGTAACAACATAGTTTGATATATAGGGTTGAATACGATAATTATCATTTATGGCGATTTGCCATTTGGGATTTTCAAAAATGCTCAAGGAGCCCAAGGTGGCACCCGGCAGATCTTATTTATATTCATCATAACTATCATTTTCAGCAAAAAAAAAATGTGTCCATACTCAAGTTTACGGTCAGGAAAATAACTTGAACCGGAAGGAGAAAGAGCTACGAAGGAACCACAAAAGACCCAATTGTCGTTTAACGACTATCTACCGCCCCATAATTGCAATGTTATTCATATTCTCTCAAGGGGCCCTTCCGAGGGTATAATCCTAATCAGACTTTCTTGCTCGAGAAAATTCTCAGTTTTGGGCTTGTGTCTTCAGTGGCGATAAAAAGAAAAAGACGGATCCGGGTCATCGGGAAAAGCGAATCAGCACGCACTGAATGATCACAAACATATCAACAACACCCGGGGGGTTCTGGATTGGTCGGGAACCCATGCTCGTTTCGAAAAAGGAGGGACGAGCTGCAAATGCGGGACTACCGCTATATGGATATCAAAGTCACAATAATCAAGTTCTAGTCCCGCTAGGGGTACAAATTCAGTTGTGATTGTGACTGGTTCAATGATACAAATAGGAAAAATTAACCTAAACATATCAGCAAAATAACCCTAAGTGTGTATTTTTTCTTGCAGTAGCACAAGTGTCATTTTCTTTGGCTATATTGGCTATTTTAAATGTGTATCTTTTTTCATGTATTGAGAACAGGTCCCGCAAGGGGTATAATCTCACTGCAAATTACCTTCAATCTTCAATCAATTTTTATTTGTTCATCATAGAATACAACAAAAACAATATGATAATTATGTAAATAATGCAGTACAGTGAAACGTTAATTGTTAAAATATATCAAAAATATTTTGCATACAAGTCAAGATGTGTATAATACATTATAAGTGGAATTTCAAAAGAGAGTATACTGGGATAGTACTAGTGGAAAATATATTTAAAATATTTTAAAATAGGACAGTAAGGATGTCATATTACTGCTGTACCGTTAGGTGTATATTTTCACTGAAAACTAGTATAATTTCACCAAAGCTGGTCCAATTAGGGGCCGGGTATATTTTAACTGAATATTGGTCCTCTTAGGGGTCACTTTCAGAACCCCTGGAACGAGCATGGGTGCCCAACGAAAATCCAAGAGTCAAACGATCAAATTTAGTCAAACTTTCATCCTTTATTTCTCACACTGGGCAGTCTTGGGCAGTAAAGCTGAACGCGTAACGATGTACATTAACTTCTTATATAACGAAAACAACAACAAATACACCCGGAGAAAGCCGGAACATGTTGTAATATGCAATATACAATTTTACGTGTTCGGACATCCAGTTTTCAAAAAATGCTTCAGTAATTATTGCTCGCCGACCATCGATTGCGGCAGAGGGATTATGATCAAAGGGTCGCTGTTGAATCCCCTCCTTTTGTGCTGGTGAATGGATAAACAGATTAAAATCGGATTGTGGAAGTCGTTGTGGTTCCTTCTTATCTCTTTCTTCCATGGTCAAACCAAGAGTATAGACCAGTTAACAGCAATGTTTGTAAACATGTTAGGGCCTGGTATCTTGAAATAGGTCAGCCTGACTGTTACACACTGGGCAATTGTATCTGTTAGAGTTTTAATACTATGTGGCCATAACGATTCGCAGGAATGGATTCGCAGGCAACAAAAGAAGTGACGCAGGATGTTAACTGGTCTATCGACTATATAGATTTTTGTCTTACAAAAAATATTGAGGGCTACAATCACTTTCTGTGTGTTTATTGATAGTTATGCCCTGTTTCTTGTGTGTCAATGTATTTGGGGCCTAGACCTTTTGCTCGACTCCTCCATATCACTGTTTTGTTTTTATACTGTGTAGTAATTGGAAATAAAGTTTGACGAGCATACTGATCTGTCACCCAGCAGTCTCTTATAGATTTACTTCATAAGCCAAAAAACCTGAACGAAAGTAATTTGGGCGATTGTAGGGCCGGTCATTTTCAAATTTAAACAAATCCCGACCAATCCGTTCGCCCATAAGGTGTTTGTTTTATCGTCACCTGAATTTATTTTGCAATATAAACACATGTTTTTGTGAGAAAATGTGAATGAAAGGAACAGACCTTTTTCAAGCAACTAAATTTACAAATTTTACTGTCTTACATTTTCATGCACTCAAGCCTCTTGTAAAAAACAATTGCTCGTGAAATAAATTTATTTTACCATGCATGTAGCTTCACAAAACTTACAAGTCAATCCCAAGAGTCCATATAGCCTGAAATTGTTATCACTTCAAAGAGGATCTTCCATAAATATGTATGTTTATGAGTGGAATGAAAATGAGATGAGGGAGGCAAGGCGCAATATAGCACCATTATTGAGCAATGCGCAATACTGTAAAAACCGAGTGTGTGTAATCTGGTTGCCAAGATCACCGCACTACTAAACACCCTTTTCAAGCATTTCTTGAGTACCTGCAAAATTGTACAAAAAAGTGCGGGATAAAAAAGATCTCACAATTTTGATTGCCAGGTAGAGATGTCTCTTCGTAAATTAAGGTTACTCGGTGGATATCGTCATGCACTTTCATTGTGGTATAGCAGGGTTGGAATATCGCACGCTTAGGTTTTGAGGTTTATTAAAAATCAATTTAAATATTTCTACTATCAAATAGGGTTAATATGGACCATTAAACAAAATTTTAGGCCAAAAAAATCACGAATGCCATGTTTTTCCGGAAGAAGTTGATTTTTTTCAAATACTTTAAAGAGTTCTGCGTCTAATTATTTTAACGAATCCTGAAGGTCTGAAATAAAACTATGAAAAACATATATTACTTGATTAAAATTTCACCAATTTAAAATGGCTGCATTGGGCAATCTGCAAAAATATCATGCCGCAAAAATTCAAAGCAATTTACATATGTTACCCCAAAGGAAAGGAGGAGATAACGATGTACCAGGTCACACCGAATCCCTCTGTACCAAGCCCGATTAACTACCTGGAATGGAAAGGGAATTATTCATAATATCCTGTCACAAGGGATTAAAATAGACACCAACCTATGAATTTTAATTTCCCTTTTTTCAAAATTGCCTCATTAAAATGTTTTAAATGTAACCATCTCTTGGCTGTGGAATAACAAGGTAGGGACTGTAAAATATAACCGTAAATCTGGAAAACAATAAATGGCATTAAAATTGGCAGAATCAACTGTTCTCAGTCATTAGATATGGGAAAGGTAAAGGTACCTCACCAAATTACAACATATTCTCTCTGTTCCATAGGAAGGGCCATTCACCAATACTTTAATTTCAAAATTTGACATACTGACCTGAAAAGTGGTGGGGGTATGTGCGGCCCGAACAAAATTCTCAAGGGTCCAAATTTTCCCTACCCAAATATGAAGTGAGTGCCCCCCCCCCCCGCACCTGAACCTGGGTTGTCCCCACGAATACTGCTTGGTAGTGGTCACAATGAACTTATGTGAGATGGAGCCATCAGCAACATCATGGAACGAATTGGCACTGTAAAAATTCTCTTTTTTTATGACAGATTTTGCTATGGCAAATGTACTGATGAAGAAAACCAACTACCAACAAGCAATTTCTGCCAAAATTTTAGTTTCAACCATAAAGACTTATATGCAGCCAAAATATTAAGATAAGAACCATTGTAACAGTTGTAACACAGACGTCACTGGAAAGTAAAAGTCCTAAAACTCCGATAAACGGAATAATGCTCCAAATTGTTTTCTATTCTTTAATGAAAGCGTCTGATTGTGTCATCTCTTTTCAAGGAAAGAGCCAAAAACATTTCCGTTTTCTTAAAGCAATAACAGCACAATTTTGGAAGAGCACCCAATTTTCCAAAATTTTGGGGTTTTTGCACAGTGGCATTGGCTAGTAAACTATACCTGGAACTAGTAAAGCTCGAACTTGTCTATCATATATAGCAAAGACGGAATTTTGTAATAGGAAATTAATATGGATCTCCCGATAATAAGTCAGTGGTGTGGAAATATCCTTCCAATATGAAATAGCCAGGAAGTAGTAGTGTCATGTAATGTGTTCACACTCATCCATGTTGGGTTGTTCAGGGCAAGTCAAGTTAGAGGTAATTTGCTTGAGGTGGCTTATTCACAATGGACACACGGAATTTCCATTTCAGCTCCGCTGTTAAATTACAATTTGGGGATCCCGATTCTAACTACAAAATTGCTTCTTTCTATGAGAAATACACACTTTTGAGCATTACCATTCGCAGTTATGTTTTCTAGGACATGTCAATTAACAGCACAACTGTGCCAAAAATCTCAAATTTTGAAAATGGGCGCTCTTCAAAAAAAATGTGCTGTTTATGCTTTAATGGTAAGCAGTGTGATAGAGCGTTGCAAAGCTTATTGCTTTACCATCAAAAAAACTACAAGTGGTTTCTCACACATCAGCAGTGAGTGTATACAAGTGCACGCACACACACCCATGTTTTTTAATCTGAAAAGCACCTTTAAATGTCTTACACTTACTTTGCAATTACAGTAGATATGCACTGCTTTAAAGACACTATCAGCATTTGAAAAAAAGAATTATTTGAATTTCAGGAATAGCTCAAAGTGAAGGATAAGTCTGTAGAATTCTCCGAAGTTACCTTTCCACTGTAGAATGGACAGAAAAGTAAGAAAACGGCCGTGTTCCAAGATACGATTCTCCATTCATCTGTGTGGTAGTAAGTGTCCGAACGGACAGTAAGGACTAAAATCTCGATTTTGTCCTTATTAGGTGCTTCTGGTCTTATCATTTGCAAGGGTTATGTTAGGTACTTGCTGTTACATACATGCAAAAATCTGATCTTTGATGATTTTTCGATTTGCTGATTTAGGCAAACACTGATAGTGTCTTTAATTTTATTTTCAATTGCTATTTAAAAAAAAAATAGCAAATTTTTCTTATTAAAAGGGTCCCATAGCTTTCCAAGGCTGATTGAGTCTGTGAGTCAAAATATTGGTAGTAGTACCAGCTAAAAGGAATAAGCTGAGAATAATTCTTTTGTACAAACTTTGTGAATATCTAATTGTGCATTGGAGCAAACTATAAATTTGCCAGTTGAAATGAAATATGAGAAAATGAAAAGTCACCTTGTGTTTTTCACTTTAAGACATTCTGTGGCCAAATAAAAGGCAAGAAATCTGTTGAGGGTCTAATCCATATGACATATCACTACAAATGACACAATATATGGATGCCTCAAAATCTATCAATGCACCATTAGTAGTCAAACATAACTCTCTTAATAGCACCAATACACAATTAAAACAGGATAAGCAATTTGCCAATCCAGAACATTGAAAAATAATCATAAAAAAATCCATGTAAGGTATCTTTGCTGTAAACGTCAAATTTTAAAGTGTACAGTAATATTGTGCACCATGACTGTACAGTTTCAGGTTTACAAAAGGTGGGACTATACTAGGATAATTAATGTAATATTGTGCACAGGACCTGGACAGTTTAAACTCAAACACGTAAATATTGATCTTTGTTTATTGACTGTGTGTGTACCACAGAATCGGTGTTTAGTGTACATTTGTGATTTTCTTGGTCTCGTAGCGAAGCAGTTGCAAAATCGTAAATTTATGATTATTGGAGGGACGGGGCGGGCGGCAGATTCACAAGCTACAGGGTGATATGGCATAAATCCCCTTTAAGCATCCAGAAATGTAAATTTTGGCACCAAAAACCTTAAAAATGGGGGTGTATATGGCACAATAACCCTTGAAAAGCTAAACCTCAACATTGCGCACCTGCTTGCAGTTATCGAAATACTGAAGAAATACCATAAATATAATAATGTACATACATTTAAAAATATATTAGTTTTAAACAACCGTAACATTACAGGAAGTATAAAAAAATATGCCCTTAATTGGGTCACTTTGTTTTCCTCCCATCTTTGTGCTTGGCTACAATGCGTAAGGTTTCAAACAATTTGACAGTTCACGACACACCAACTCCTAAGTGATATACAATGTAGAACCATCATACAAATAATAAGTAGCTATGAGTGAGATAGTAAAAGTTTGACAGGAGGTCAAATTTGGATTGCTCAATTTCTTGAGCGCTGTACTAGCAAGCGAAATAAAATGGCCAAAATTTGACTTGTACAAAAATTCTAAAGAGATGATCAAAGGCAGACTCCGAGAATTTGAAATATATTAGTTTTTTGTGTATTAATTATTAAAATTTAATCTGGTCACCTAAAATGCTCAATTCTGAAAGTTGAGATGAATTGGATTTGATATAATTAACCTTAGCACTTAAGTGGTCAGGGGGTGTCCATATGGACCCTAAAACCGGTTTTCGCATGTTAGCACGAAAACGCGAATGATGAGATCGTTTCTGCTAATCATCAAGCTTGTTATCCCGCTTCTGACGTGTGAAGAAATCGTGTCACGCGTTGCGGAGATATCATGTTAGGGTCCATATGGACCCCCCCCCATAAAGGTGATCTGGCTACTTATGAAAGTGGACTTATGTTACTATCACAAACAGATACTAATTACTTTTTATGTTTCTTAACCCATTATATGCTGTTATGTAATTTGATTCGTAACCTATTTCCCTGTACAAATGAATAGTAAATGTATTGCTCGGAAAAGCAGCTTAGTCAAAATTGTCAAAATTATCTAACACCCCTGTTTTTGCTAAACATAGTTAATTTGATCCACTCTTAACTTGAAAAAAAGCCTCTCTTTGTGAAAATTGGTGCTCATGAATATCAATGTCAAGGTCGAGTAATATTTTTCAATTTTTCTTCCTTTGTTGTTAATGTTTCAGAGTAGTCTTGATATGGGATGAGTTTTATTGAAATATTCCTATGGGAAATATTTTTTTTTAGGTTAGGGTCCAGTCCATAGGGACACCCCCCCCTCACCACCAACGGTCATTCCCAAGACCTTGACCATTCATTGTTAAAGGTGCAACGAGAGATTTTGAGGCACCCAAATATTGTGTCATAGTAGTAATTTCATATAGATTAGACACTCAATAGTTTTCTTACCTTGTATAATGCTACAAAAATGTCTTAAAAAGAGAGAAAAAAGGTGTTTTTGATTTGCTTATAATACAATCTAAAACATAGGCTGAATTTCGTATTTGCTCCCATACGAAATTAGAAATTTCACAATTTTGTACCAAAGAAACATTTCTCAGCTTAATCCTTTGTGGAGATATTTTTGATGGAAAGCTTTACATCAGGGCAAAAATCAGGACTTTCATTTTTTTAGGAATACCTGATATGTGAAATCTCTCGTTGCACCTTTAATGTGTACTGTAAGGAGGTCATCAATTTGAGCTTAGCTATTTCACATAGTGGTTAGTATGTGAACAAGCATTATTTACATGGAGAAAGCACAATTTATTACAAAATTAAGGGCAGCATCCTCCAGAAATTTTTGAGTTGGCCTTTAAGGATTCAACCATGTTGAACCATTTGTTTTCAGCAAACAGCCTTTTATCTGATATCAAAATCGATACTACTTCCGGGTAATTCAGGGGGGGTCCAATACGATCAGAACACGCACCTTTAATCAAGATGCTCAGAATACGGAAAAATTATTGAAAAATGGAAAAAATTGGTTTCTCTTACACAGTGTCAGTCATTGAATACTAAACATAATATCTAATCTACAGCACACATTTCATTTTTTAACGGGTGTTTCCGTAAGGTGACCTAGTTCTTTCTGACACACTTATGAATTTTGAAACCTTAATGGAATAAACCACATGGTTTATGTGGTTTATTCCATTAAGGTTTTTCAAATTGTCAGAAAGAAGTTGGTCACCATCTGTAAACACCCATTTTTAGCACAATTAAAGCATACCCTAGGGTTTCAGCATATCACTGTCAGCTTGATTTAATAAACATTAATTATAATACTGTGGATAATGAACTTAAAGCAATAATAGCACATTTTTTTGAAGAGTGCCCCCAATTTTTCAAAAATTTTGAGATTTTTATAAGGTTGCATTGGCAACTGGCTAGTGAACTATACCTGTGAACGGTTTAAGCTCGAAAATGTCTCTGTGTCGCAAACGAAGGAATTTTGTAATTGGAATAATTAATAATTAATATCGGAGATCTCCAATAATAATTCAACAGCTGCTGGAAACGGCCTTCCAATATGAAATAGCCGGGAAATAGCACCATGTATGTGTCTACGCTCATCCATTAGTTGTTTTATTGGTTCAGGCAAGTCAAGTTAGAGATCATATTCTTTGAGGTGGCACTATTCATCATGGACGGACATAAACTTAGCATTTCCAGCTCTGCCGTTAAGTACAATCTGGGATCCCAATTACGTACAAAATCGCTTTATATTTTATGATAAATACGCATTTTTAACATTCTCGTTCGCAGGTATAGTTTCCTAGACAATTACCAACGTAACTGTGCAAAAATATAAAATTTTGAAATTTGGGGGCGCTCTTCAAAAATGTGCTGTTATATTGCTTTAAGGTGTTCCAGCTAGGTTCCTATAAAAATTTGGAAGGTTTCGTTTTTTATTTAGAAGGTTCCATCTTTACTTGGAACTGCTCAAACATTGAATTCTGTCATAAATGGCATGCCATAAGCGGCGGTGAAACAATTTTTAAAGCGGGCCACGGCATTACCACTGATGCTTTCATTTTTGTGTACAGAGACAATAACCCCTGCGTGTCACAGCTGTTTGAAAGTCTCATTTATTATGTCAAAACCAGATTATAACAAAAAATATCAACGGCGACACACTTTTGACGACTAATTTGGATTATTTATGCCACTGACTTAATTCTGTGTAAATTTTGTGAAATTTTATTGCGGGCAAATATGATTTCCCTAAAAAATTTACTTTAATATGTCTCTCTATGGAGAGTGGGCATATAGAGGGCGGTATAACATACAAATCATGACCTTTGTAGGCCTATATGGCAAGATTTCAGCAATGGATTTTTCTGATTTTTGGAGAAGTAATAGCTCATGCATATCCCTACTAATATCAGTTGTCAAAATTGTGTCGCCACTGCTTAAAGTTGCTCTAAATATAAAAGACGATTTGCACAGGGTCAAACAGCTGTGGCGTGTCATCGATTTATGTCATAATAAGTCGATATCAAGTGCAACAGACAGTGACATGCCCGCCAAAATGAAGTCATTAAACATAGACAAATTAATGCATAAAGGGCAAACCCACTTTTAAAAGTGAAGGGGCCAGGTGACTGGTCTAGTCCCAACAGTGACTCTTCTAATAAGAGTCACACACACTCATTGCCATTGCAACTGAGTGCACATGAAATTGAAATTTTTCATGAAGATTTAAACCACAAAATGCACTTCTATACAGTTGCTAAAATTACCTTGCATATGTTCTCCTTACATTATAGAACATGGATATTGTGAGTAATTATTGCAGGCTTCAGAGAAAATGAGGTGAAAAATTTTGTTCCATCCACACTCAATGTGAATTTCATTGACATCGACTTCCTATGGCAGTGTGTGGTACCCTTATATGAAGTATATGGGTACCTATTGGGACTAGGCCAGGTCCTAAGGGGGGGGGGGGAGCTCAAAATAATACTTGTAAGCACCAGTATGAAAGAAAACATCAATTTAGGGTATTTTTGAAAGGCAAATCATGGATCTATGTGGATCCCCATATAGGGTGTAAAATAGCCGATTTAGCAGAAGGGGTGTTTTTTTGCAGAAAGTTGTAGCATTTAAATAGTTATTGGCACAATATAAAGTATTTTACACAATTATTTTCCCAGCCATTAATCCTTGTTTAGGGGATATATTTCATACCAAGTCCTCTCTTTCGGCATTATTGATGTAGTAAAATCCTTATTTAGGGTAAATTTGATGAAGATTTAGCATCCTTGTTTAAGATCATTTTTTAAAGTTAATTCATGAGGGTGCTTACAACATTTATACTTGAGTGGCCCCACTTTCAAAAGTCCACCCCTCCCCCATTCTGCCACCACTGGTAACTCCCTTACCAAATTTCAACAAAATCAACAGTACATATAGAGCTGTCAATATTCAAAGAGATAAAGATAGATGATGGTTACATTTTACTTTTTTTAGCACCATTTCAAAAGTTACTGGCTGTGTGGACCCACAGAATTGAAAGGTCACAAACCACAGCATGTCCTTGCTCTAGCCTATTTTTATTTCAAGCACTAAGGCCAAGAAAAAAAGGTTGTCTCACATACCCACATGCATAATTATGTGGAGTCACTTTGCCATTTACAGCCCCCCCACAAAAAAAAAAACAAGTTTGTCTCAGAAGAAATGTGAAAAAATGCTAATGCAAATGCAGATTTAAAAAAAAATATTTCTTTATTGCATTTTTGACACACTTTTTCAATTTTATTTTCATTTTTTTTTCTGAAATTTTTTTGAAAAAAATTTTCGAGTAAAAACCTAAAAAAAAAGATAAAAGACCAATTTTAACAAAATGTGCACAGTCTTCTGAGACAAACTTGTTTTTTTTCTTGGCCTAACCCCAATGTGATGAGCCCAATTTTTGGCTTTTTTTCCTTTAAAAAATGGAAAATTTTGGCCTTTGCACGCCAAAAAGAAGCCAAAAACACACTATAAGGTATTTCTGCATAATGCTTTGGTCATTTTCTTTAAAAAATGAGAAATAAGCATAGCGCATAGCTTTTTTGCCAAATATGTGAAACAAACTTTTTTCCTCTGGTGTTTGTGCACCCTTTGTTTTACTCATAACCTCCGGGAGGCTTATTTATGTTAGAGTAATATCAGCACCAAGCTTCAATGGTTTCGTAACAGAAACATCCGGATTCTTCAATTCCTCCACATTCTTTATCCGTTGATATCCAAGTAATGACATGACATCGCCACACATATTCTGCACCTCATGGACTTCTTCCATGTCCAGATAACGGCGCCAGCTAGTGGCTGTCGCTGATGAGTTTTTATGCGTACTAAAGGTCTGGAATGTATCGCTGTCGGTAGTATTTGTATTTTCTTCCACCCACTGAATGATGTTGTCTGGCAAATCGAGCCCAACAAAGGAGTAAATATCGCGTGTTATTCGAATTGGATCCTTGGCCATGTCTTCATATCGCACCATCTTGTACCGGTCTTTGAGCCATACTGGCCGGTCTGTTGCCATGCCAACAGTGTCCCTCATCCATTGACATAAACTCTCCAGAGTGTTAACTTTATATGGGAGGTTTGGTTTGTGTTCTAATAGTCCCAGCTCCCTCATAGATCTCATTCTGGGCGGATTCCTTGCACGAAATCTACCTCCGCCATGCATATTTAACATATCGTTGTAGTATTTCTTCCGGGAGTTGGCAGTCCCTCGTGGGTCTCGTACTAGATGAATCACTTTGACGTTCATACCTTCCTCTGTTACCAGAGGCTCAATCATTTCTAAATTGGCTCTAATAAATTTCATAGCAAATTGATTCCCATACTGTTTACATTGTTTGGAAAGATGATCCGGGGACAACCTGGAACACCGGTGACTCGAATCACACGACTGACGTAGCACGTTACTTTTGTATCTTCCCAAACCCCATGCCATTACACATTCGGCAAAATTCTGATTGAAATGGCACTTGTTTATATTTCTCAACAAATATTTGGATCTAAACATTCTTGCATCTTCCATCATCATATTTCTCCTTATGAAGCAGTCAATAGCATGCAGTGGTTCAAATAAATAGTATAAAGTTGGATTCTGGTTAAAGATTTCACCGATCAATGTGGACCCTGTTCGCATCCGAGCTAGTATCATAACATGCAATCCATTCTGTGTTTTGTTCCTGAGCTCTGGTAGTTTAACGTCACGGCCAGATGAACCATCAAAACGAGTGATGTTCACTCTATATCTGGCTGGCTTTGGTACAATTATCTCATTGTCGTTTGCATTCCCTTGAAAGAGTCCCAGATAATTGTACTTGTAGTTTTTGGACTGATTTGATGTGAGCTTTTTCGAAAGACTTGTCTCCCAATACGCCAGCAACATGAACACCGAAACTATAAGCCCAATTATGAAGAGTTTAGTGTGGCGACGCATTGTGAATGAATGCAAGCAGTGTTGGCTGCTATGTGTCAGCAGCAACTTGATCTGTTGTTGATTTCTACATAAAAATACATAGTAATATTTCAAGACGACACTACATATAGCTAGCAGTAGAGATGATGATGATGGTGATACACAGTGAACATGTATTAATTGCCCTGCAGTGCTAAATAATCCATGCCTCATTGCACGACTCCACTCCTATCCATGACAATCATTTTCCCCTGAAACATCTGTGGGCGGATGTATTCCTGGCAGCCTGCAGAAATGTACAAGAGCGCAAAAATGCTATAATAAGAATCTCATATAATTGAAGGTATATTGATGCATCTTATTCTAAGTAACTTAGCTTTAATTTCACTTTAAATAATGGTGAATTTCTGCATAGCAAAACGTGGACTTATAAAGACCTGGAGTGATGAAATGTGTGGAAAGTTGTATTACATCAGCTTCAAGTCTGCCTGGCTGTACGTTTTTTGTTCTTTGTCTATTTACCACCTGGTGCAGTCAGCACAATTAATGGAATATGCACAATACAACGAGGAGCAACAGCTTTAAAGGGACACAGGCACATTTTACAACAAAATATGAATAGATAGAGGCTTGCATTAAAGTGGCCCTTGCACATTTTCACAAAATATGAATTTCTTCAATTTGCTCGCAAATGATAGTCTTGGCCATTGGAAGAATAGAGATATATTTTCCACATAAAAATGTCCCTTTAATCCATTCAAAATTCTAATCACTTGTACTAAGCACTGACATGCTCGAATGATGCCCCAGGTGGTTAAACAAAGAACACAAAGCCTGCAGCCAGGTGGTGCCTTCCGCTTATTTCTCATGACATGTCACACTGACATGTCACACATGACATTTACAATCTTATGACAATATATCAATGGGGTCATTCCATGACAAAACATCAAGCTGTGGAATCCAACATTTCAGATTTTGTTCAAATTTTAGTTAAAGGTACATTTTATGGTGCTACGTACAGAGGTCAAAAGGAAAAATTCAAATTCCACACGGTTGCTAAGTTACGGGTTCAAAGTTTTGCATCCCGGCCTAACATTTAGCATTTTCAGTGGCCCATAATTTGGAAGGCCATCTTGATGGTCCTTTTCTCTGTAATTAAAGGGATTAGCAGCGGATTATTGCAAGAAAATCGAAAAAATGTGGAAATGCATTTTTGTAACTTATAAATCAGGGATAAGTGTGTACAATGACATATAACTGCTTTAATGTAGAAACAAACCACCAAATAGTGAAAAAATGAAGTATTTGAGGAAATTTGTCATACCATCTCCCCCAAATAGACATGCAGCGACGCGGCGTCTCAAAATCTGCACTAAACGGCTAATTGTGGTTTACACCAGTACAGAATAAACAAAGATCAATAATAGTTGTGTTTGAGGTCAAACTGTATTGATCATGGCGCACAGAATCACGCTGAAAATCTGTGATATTCCCCGGGAAAGACATTTTTGATCTCAAGTCGGAATTTTGATACGCGCGTATAGAAATTACAGAATCAGACTGCCTTTTCTTTAATGTGCGGATTTCAAGCCAACCACTTGCAGGTTATGTTCGCATATCCATGCCAGTAACAAAAATATAAAAATATGAATTTTGATGATTTTTCGATGTTTCGGATTAGCAAATCGCTGCTAATCCCTTTAAATAATGAGAGCTCTTCACATATACTTATGGATACTGGGTCTCATATGACTCCTGAAGAAACTATTAAATTTTATGTTCCATCAAAATCTTAGGGGGGGGGGCAAAAAAATTGTTGCATTGATTTTCAAGATTTTGAAAGGGGTATTAAATGGTCACTTGGCATTAGATTTAATCTTTTAATAATTTACGAAAAAAGTTTGTCTCAAAGCTGACACGCGCGTTTGTAAATATTGCGATAAATTCAAAACAGTTGTGCAGATTCCCCCCCCCCAATGTGGAAATCTGATTTTTGCTGAAAACTTAAAATGCATGATTGTATATGAAATGTTCCTACTTTTTGCCAATTATCTAAGTAAATGTGTTCATTACGATTTCTTTAGCATGTTTAAAGAACTATGTCGGTATATCAATACATAGACTGAAAATGACAAAATGGTGACCTTTGTCCCTATTGAAAAGTTGTCTCTGCAAGTGTATGGTAGCAAGCGGATTTTTTTTTTTCTGAATGACATTCATCCGAAATCTAACCTGTTACTCAAGGAACCTTTGAAGGGTCAAACATTTTTAGAGCCCTTTTTTACACCAGCCCCCCTCCCCTGGTTACAAGTATTTGTGAACAGGTTCCTAATTGATAACAGGGGGACCTGAAGCAAGAGGATTTGACTTCGCAAAAACATATCAACCCCCTGGCCCCATCGCATTTTGAACTTTACTATTTCACACAGTGATTAGTACATGTATGTCAACAAGCATTCTGTAAGTAAAAAACAGGTTTGTTTGAAAATTGAGCGCACCCTCATCAGGAAATCTACGGATATATGATCATAGACTTTTTTAGTCCTTTGGACTCGAGGAAGAATTTGTGACATTTCATACCCTTATTGGAGCATTTTAGAAATTTTTAAATCTAAAAATTAAAATTGTAAATCTAAAAATTAAAATCCCCTTATATGACCTGTGACCTCAGAATCTCAAATTGCCCCAAGGGCGCCAAGGTGGCACCAAGTGGATTCTTCCCCTAGACACCCTGGTCTATAAATTTTAACAATACAATTGCATTAATACCCACTTTAATGCTTCTCTCCAAGTTTTATCCAATACCATAGTATCCAAATGTCATGAAAATTGATAGACATACACCAAGCAATTTTGGTTAGGGTTAACATCTTGAAAACAAACACACAGACAGATACACACACCACCAAAGCAATCCCTACATGTATGTGCCCACTTGCAGACTACACAAAAAGTTTAATTTAAAGGTGCAACGAGAGATTTCAAGTCATCCATATTTTTTATGATATGTAGTGATTTCATATAAATTAGACTCACAATAGATCCCCCACCGTTTAGTTGGTTACATGAATAACTTAAAATGAAAACAAAAGGTGATTTGTATATGCTTATATTTCAATAGAAAACATAGGCTGAATTTCGTATTTGCTCCTATACGAAATTAGAAATTTCACAATTTTTGTACCAAAGAAACAGTTCTCAGCTTAATCCTCACAGATGGTGATGTTTTTGATATAAAGCGTTACATCAGTGCCAAATTCAGAATTTTCAAATTTTTTCGGGACACCTGTTATTTGAAATCTCTCGTTGCACCTTTAAGCAGGAAATTAAAATGACTAAAAATAGATGTGAAAGGAAATCCAATATTAATTATCTAGCCTGCTGAATACACTGCTTGTAACAATAACAATTAAAAATTTAAGAGTTGCATATAAGACCCGAGTATAGTCCCATGCTCGATTATAATCCCACCCTCAGTTTTGGAAGAATTTGAAGAATTCTAGAAAATCCTGTTATAATCCCACCATAAGTTTTTTGCTGGAAGGCAAAATTTACATGCAATTTTATGTTACAATTTTCAATGTTTTGGTAGTATCTTCTTGTGATTTTCTTTACAAAATAATTACTTTCATGCTGTAGGTTATTTAGAGGTCTTTGTTGATCACACACCTCATTTAACACTTGAAAATATCTGGAATAAGTTTAGGTCTGAAAGTCTGAAATGTGGTGTTCGTGTGTTTCATGTAAGGTTGGAGATCCCATTATAATCCCACCCCCTAAATTCAAGCTAATTTCAGGTTAAAAATAGGTGGGACTATACTAGGGTCAGTACAGTAATAAAATAATCCAGGATGGCTTCAATTTTATATGCATGCTGACAGAAAATATGATATCTACATGTAAGGATCTTTGACAGATTATCTCTGCATTGCTTGAGTTACAATATGCTCATCCACCGAGGACAGAGTTCAGTGGGTTGTACTTGTAAATACATTGACATGAACTGAGCTTGTGTGATTTGGGTATCATATATCATACCCCAAAACCAGGGGGGGTATTTTCTAAATACATTGGTGAATGAAATCTACTGAACTGTGCCATGGGAATTGAGATTTTAACTAGCTCATAGTGTATACATCATGTAGGTTTCAAAAATTAAAGATTCACAGACCTGCTGATTTTTAAGTCCTGGAATTGATCAGATCCTAACATGTAATGGACCCAAAGTAGCCAGCAAGGCCGGGGTTCGTTCCCGAAAATCAGGTCGCAAATTATATGTGCATTACCTATGTACATGCCTGGGGGCCAATTTGTCCCAAAGCATGTGAACTGAAATGAAAGTCTGTTTATGTCATTAGGACTACGTACGCATGAATTAGCACACCGTAGGTACGCACAATTGGGGAAAGGGCCCATGGTTCTTGGGGTGAATAGAACCCCTATCCAATGTTATTTGGAGGGGGCGTAATGACTCAATCCTGCACGGTTTTGCCAAACCAGAGCATCAATGATGCAGGGGCCATTAATAGCTCTATTTAAAGCTAAGTTCGCTCATAAACTGACGAGGCTATCAGTGATCAGTTTATGGACCTCTAAGAGCTGACGTAGTTTTATAATTATTGAGGACATTTTCTACACCAGCCAATTCTTCTAGGAGTTACCACACAGCTACCAACGAGTAGACAGTAGACATGGATTACCTACCATTTAGGACATCAACCTCACTGGTAGGATTTGTGTATTTTAGGCCATTTTTAAAGATATTTTTGGCATATATTGCATTTTTGTTACATGTGCGCTGGATAGGGGTTGTTCTGATGATGCCCCCGTTTGAATTGGTAATGATTTCCTAAAAAACGTTCAAAAAAGGCTAAAACAGAGAAGGTGTTTATAACGCCTTATTTATGGAAATTAGGTCAAAGTTTCATTCACTCTCAAAATGGCGTCCATGGTAAACCGTGAATTAGTGGTAGCTGTGTGGTCTACTCCGCGGTCCGGGTTACTGTCTACACAACATCCCCCTTCTCTCCACCTGGTGGGCAACTACAGGGTAGCCATTGGGGTAGCTAAAGCAGGTAGCCACATCAATGTATACCTAATAACTGGTACTTTGTAAAGCCCTATCTGTGCAGGCCTCGCCAATTATTAGCCAGGGTGTACTGTGTGTAGCTGCCGCGGGTTAGTCAGGTGTCGTAGTGCCGTATAGTCGACCATGGAGTAAGAAAAGGCTGTGAGTTTGTAAAGTAGTACAAAGGGTTAGGCATAATTGAAATTATGGCACATAAAGTGGTGCAATTGAGGCTTTGAAGTAACAATGCTCATGTTAAGGGTTAAGATTAATTAAAGGCAGGAATACATGATCTCCGATGGATATGAGGCTCATGAATTGACCTCACAGCTATATCCACAATGCATTTCCTCTTGAAGATGTTAAAATGTCAGCTTTTGGTTATTAGTTTTAGAATTTTCCATTAATAGGTTTCACAAATATTGTCAAAGAGGCATTCAGTTGTCAACTAAAAATCTTTACTACATTAGATTGAATACACTCTGAAAAATACATTGTCACTTTTGACCTGTATAAATACAAAGTTTTCTGGTCAAATTTGAACAAGAAAAACCTTGTAAAATTGACCAGATATTTCTTGTCACAACGTCTGGTTCAAATTTGAATAGAAAACTGTGTAAGATCATATTTAACAAGGTATTTTTAAGGAAAAAGGGGGACCATTAAAGTGCCAAATGATTTTTAAAATACAGCATTCACAGAACGCTCCTTGTTGTAGACCATTGACGTCACAAGCTCTGTCACCATATGAGGTCACCAACATATGGGACCACTACCCAAGGGTCTTCTATATGTCATAGAATCGATCAACATATGTGGATCCCCCAAGCAATTTTATATTAATTCTGCCCAATTTAAGGTTGTCACCTGAGGCTACCAACATGTGGTTGGGTTTACATACAAGGGCTAATGCATGCATCCAAGTGTATGAAAACGCAACTTTTCAATGTTTTGGTAGTATCTTCTTGTGATTTTCTTTACAAAATAATTACTTTCATGCTGTAGGTTATTTAGAGGTCTTTGTTGATCACCCACCTCATTTAAAACACTGAAAATATCTGGATAAGTTTAGCCCTGAAAGGCTGAATTGTTAGGTTCGTGTGTTTCATGATAGGGTGGAGATCCCATTATAATCCCCCCCCCAAATTCAAGCTATTTCAGGTTAAAGATAGGTGGGACTATACTAACTAGTGTCAGGACAGTATAACATATCCAGATGGCTTCAATTTTATAGCAAGCTGACGAAAAATTATATCTACATGTAAGGATCTTTGACAGATTATCTCTGCAGTGCTTGTAGTTACATATGCTCATCCCCCGAGACAGAGTTCGGTGGGGTGGGGTGGGTTCGTACTTGTAATACATTTACCTAACTGAGTCTTGTGTGATTTGGTATCATATATCATACCCAAAACCAGGGGGGGGTATTCCTTTTCTAATACATTGGTGAATGAACAATCTACTGCACTGTGGCCATGGGGAATTGAGATTTTTAAACTAGCTCATAGTGTATACATCATGTAGGTTTCAAAATTAAAAAGATTCAGTCAGACCTGCCTGCTGATTTTAAGGGTCCTGGAATTGAATCAGAGTTCCTACCATTAATTGGAACCGAAGTAGCAGCAGCCTGGGGTTTCGTTTCCTCAACTCAGTCGCAAATTCTATGTGCATACTATGTCATGCCTGAGTGGGCCAATTTGTCCAAAGCAACTGTGTAACTGACATGAAAAGGTCTGTTGTATGTACATGTAGGACTCTACGCATGATTAGCACACAAACTTAGGGCTCCGCACAAGTTTGGGGAAAGGGGCCCCTGGGTTCTTTGGGGTGATAGAACCACTATCAATTGTTTTATTTTGGAGGGGGCATAATGACTCATCCTGCAAACGGTTTTGCCAAACCAGAAGCTCAATGAGCATTGGTCTATTAATAGCTCTATTTTAAGCTAATGTTCGCTCATGACATGAGAGGCTATCAGTGATCAGTTTATGGACCTCTAAAAAGCTACGTAGTTAATATTATTTGATGACATTTTTTAACACCAGCCAATATCTTCATGTGTTTACCACCAGCTCCCACCGAGTAGTAATGGATTACCTACCCATTAGACTACCCCACGGTAGATTCTGTGATTTGGCCATTTTTAAGATATTTTTTGGCATATAGGTTGCATTTTGTTACATGTGCTGGATAGGGGTTTTTTCTTGATGATGCCCGATTTAATTTCGTAATGATTTTTCTAAAAAACGTTTCAAAAAAGGCTAACAGAGAAAAGGTGTATAAAAACGCCTTCCTTTTATTAAATTAGGTCAAATTATTTTCCTTCACTCTCAAACTGGCGTCATGGTAACCGTGGAGTAGCTTGTAGGCTGCGTGTCTACTCCGTACTGTCTACACAACATCCAACTTCTCTCCATCTTGTGGGCATCTACAGGGTAGCCATTGGGTAGGTCATCATAGTAGCCACATCACTGTATACCTAATAACTGTTTACTTTGTAAGCCCTATCTTGCAGGCCTCGCAATAAGCCCAGTGTGTACTGCGTCGTAGCTGCCGCGGTAGTCATTGTGTAGCTGCTTATAGTCTACCATGTGATTAAAAAAGGCTGGTTTAATGTTTGTAAAGTAGGTACAAAGGGTCGGCTATATTGTAATTAGTGGCACATAAAGATGCCAATTTAGGCTTTGAAGTAACATGATCATGTCAGGTTGATTAATTACAGGCAAGAATACATGATCTCCTAGGATCTAAGTCTCTGATTGCTCACAGCTATCCTCACAATCGCTTTTCCTCTTGAAGATTTTTAAAATTTCAGCTTTTTTTATTAGTTTTGAGAATTTCCCATTAATAGGTTTTCAACAATATTGTTGCAAGAGGCATCAGTAGTCAATAAATCTAACTACATTCGATTGGGGACTACACTCGGAAAACGAACCTTGTCACTTTTGACTGTAACATACAAAGTTTCTGGTCAATTTGAACAGAACCTTGTAAATTTGACCAGATCTGGTCACACTTCTGGTCAATATTTTGAATAGAACTGGTGTAGAACATATTTAACAAGGTATTTTTAAGAAAAGGGGGCATAAAGTGCCAAATGATTTGTAAAATACAGCATTCACAGAAACGCTCTTGTTGTAGACCATTTGAACGTCACAAAGGTCACAGAAGGTCACCAACATATTGGACACTACCCAAGGGTCATTCTATCTGTCATAGAATTCGATCAACAATGTGGATCACCAAGCAATTTTTAATTCTGACCAATTTAAGTCAATGAGGTACCACATTGGGACACAACCGCAAGGGGCTAAATTCATGCATCCAATGTCATGAATCGATCGACATAATGTTGGAACACCAAGAACTTTTATAATTCTGACCAATTGAAGGTCAAATGAAGTCAACAACATGTGGGGCACTACCCAAGGGCCAATTTATCTAAGTGTCATGAAAATCGATCGCAATGTGGATACACCAAGCACTGTTATAATTCTGACCATTTTTAAAGGTCATCTTAGGTCCTCAACTGGTGACACTACCCAAAAAGGACCAATGTCACTAAGTGTCATGACATCGACCACATGTGATACCCAATCAATTTATAATCTGACCATGTCACATGATTCACCAACATGTGAGACACTACCCAGGGGCCATTTTTCTAAGTGTCGTGAAAATTGATCAACATATGTGGATACACCAAGCAATTTTAAATTATGACCATTTTAAAGGTTCCATAAGGCAACATAATGTGGGACACTACCCTACAAGGCCATGTACAATGTATCTGAGTGTCATAAAATCGATCGAATATGTGGATACCCAAGCATTTCAATTCTGACCATTTTAAGGTCACACCAGGCCGATGTGTCACATGGGGGTCACATGAGGTCCCACTGTGGGACTCTATCTAGGGGCCATTTTATCTAACTGTCACTCGATGATCCACATTTGTGGATCACCAGCATTTTATAACTTTGTCCATTTTAGGTCACATGAGGTCACAAAGGTCCAATGAGGTCACAACATGTGGGACACTACCGCAATGGCTAATGGATCGTAAGTGTCATGAAAATCGATCGCTTTATGTGGATACACCAAGCAATGTTATAATTCGGACCATTTTAAGGACACATGACACGAGGTGGTCTTTGTGTTAGGTTGGTTGAGTGCTTTTTTTATTGATATTCTGTCGCAATTGTTTTAGTATATTTGGGGGCAACGTCCCTGGATCACATGAGGTCCCACCATTGGGGCACTTCCCAAGGGCAATGGTATCTAAGTGTCATGAAATAGATCACATATCGGATACACCCAATCCATTTTATAATTTGACCATTTGTAAGGTCACATGAGGTCACAAAGGTCACATGAGGTCCTCAGCATGTGGGACACTAGACCCAGGGCTAATGTATCCAGTGTCATGAAAATCGCATCGACATATGTGGATACATCAAGCAATGTTATGAATTTGCCATTTTCAGGTCACATGAGGTCACAAAGTCCCAACTGTGGGACTCTACCCAGGGCTATTTTATCTAAGTGTCAAAGAAATCGATAGACATTTTGTCATTTGTGGGTACACCAAGCAATTTTATAATTCGAACCATTTTGGACACTACCCCCAAGGCCATTGTAACTAACATCATACAAATCGATCACACATATGTTGATACACCAAGCACTTTTATAGATCTGACCATTTTAATGTCACAAAGGTCACATGAGGTCATCCACAGTGGGACACTACCCAATGGCTCATGCATCTAAGTGTCATGAAAATCGATCGCCATTCTGTGGATAATACCAAGCATTTTATAATTCTGACTCAATTTAGGTCACATGAGTTCACAAGGTCAAATGAGTCCGCGCAACAATGTTGGGCACTTCCCAGTGGCAATGTATCAAGTTCATGAAAATCGATCAACATATCTGGATACCCAAGCAATTTTATAATTTGACCATTTGAAGGTCACATGAGTCACAAAGGTCAACATGAGTCCTCAGCATGTGGGCACTACCCAAGGCCATTGTAACTACGTGTAATGAAAATCGTCAACATATGTGGATACACCAAGTCATTTATGATTCTTACGGCATTTTAGGTCACATAAGGTCAACCAAAATGGTACACTACCCAAGTGCCCATGTATCAAGTGTCATGAAAATCGATCGATATTTGATACAACAAGCATTTTTTAATTTCAGGTCACATGAGGTCACAAGGTCATCATGATGTCACACTGTGGATCTACCCGGGGACCATTTTAATCTAAGGGTCAAGTAATGCGATCGACATTTGCGGATACATACCAAAACCAGCAATTTTCTAATTCTGACATTTTGGGACACTAACCCAAGGGCCATTGTAACTAAGAGTCATAAAAAATCGATCACCATATGTTGATACACCAAGCAATTTTATAATTCTACCATTTTAATGTCACATGAGGTCATCAACGTGGGACACTACCAGGGGGCCATTTATTTAAGTGTCGTAATAATCGATCGACTTTGGATCCACCACGCATTTTATAATTCTTGATCATGTTGGGAAACACCTCTACTCGCGACCCACGCGCGAGAAAGTAGCTTGGGGGCACACCCAAGGACCATTACAAGGCAGTGACATATAAATTTGTGCCTGTAGGCCCTATGTGTAAACAGCGGCAATAATGCCGGCATTCATATGTTAGGGTTAACATTTGACCACGGACACATACACACATAAAGACAATTCGATACAAACAAAATATCAAAAATTAATTTTTAAACAAAATGTTCACATGTACCTAACTTGGACTTCCCTTAAAAAACGAATCCCTAATATAAAATCGTGTAGCACTTGATTTTTGTGTGTAGTGTGACACTTGCGAGCTAACCTTGACCGAATTGAATGGAGGGACACAATTTGTAACCTCTCTTATAGTGGTATATACATGTTACCACTCATATTGTAGCCCATTTCACAAAGGTTTTAAAATTCATGTCAATTTTTGCTCTGGTTACCATGGTACCACGTCAGGCCTCTGATTGGCTAAACACAAGAACGGAACGTAACTAATAACTAAGAAGTTACTGGGACTATAAACTTGGTGGCATGTGCAGGGGATTAATAGGCAGTGAACCATGAAGCCGATTTTTTGATACCGTTGCCAATGGCAACCGGCAATCGACCAATCACATAATTTCATGGAAATTTGAATTTGGAACACAATTTTGAAATCGGGCTTCATTGTTACCTAGCCCTATATTTGCTGATTGGTGCCAATTGCATGTGCATAACATGTAGCGTTTCTCTAGTTATCGTTCGTTTTTGTTTTGTTGTTTGCGTATTTAACGAAACGAGTTATAGACCTCGAACATTTAGAAAGTGAGGGCGCTTTTGATGTGAATATGGAGTATTTTAAACTTCATTTTATACTGAATTATCATAATTATTAATGAAAGAATCATCGAAATCGGTGCATCCATTGTCCTGTAATTAAGTTTTTTAAAATAATTTTCTTAAAGATCGCAGGGTGAGAATAACCCTACAATACATAAAAAATCACTTACCCAGACTTTAATTATGGACAACGTATAAATGATGAGTATTATTTCTTCTACTAGCCAATAAATGCTTTTAATGGCGTATAAATAATATCTTTTAAAATTCTTATATAAACCCTCAATTTAATTCACATGAATAAAGTATAGAGACTATGCGTTTTTGGCAATTTTGTGTACACTCTTCACTTTACCAGCCATATCTCGGGAACCGAATGTCCAATTGAGATCGAATAAAAAGCATTTTGTAGATTACAATCTATACCATTAAGCATTGCATTATCTCTTTATGTAAATGGACATTTTTTTTACCAAAGTCAGCCCCATACCCCCCTTAATTATATTACGATTGATACGATTGGGTCGAACCTGGGTAGAAAATACTTACTTCCTGCAAACCCCCCCCCCCTTTTTTTTGTGTTGTAATAGTAAAATAACGGGGAATCCCTAGGTGACGTATTCCTACTACAAAACATCCACGGTCTAGAGAAAACATTACGACTGGGTCAACCTGGGTAGAAAATATTACCTACCTACGAACCCCCCCCTTTTGTTGTAATAGTAAAATAACGGGGAATTGCTAGGTCCGTTACCAAATTCCTACTACAAAACTCCCCGGTCTTATGTGATTTCTTCTGATCCGTATACTGCGATTATTATACAAATTAAAATTTCTGTTTCGAAAATTTTGCCATGCTTGAAACAGATTGAAGATGTCGCGGTGTCTTTAATTTAATGGCCTTGCGTTGTCTATCACGGCCACGAGCCTTTTGTTATGGCCAATGACCATGCCGATAAGCAACAAGATTAAATGCAATTTCGTAACAACCAGAGCCACCATAAGCTACCCAACAAGAACGAAAATTTGTACATCTTGCGAACCTCAATTTCGCGTAAAAATAGCCATGAATCTAGTAGCCTACCATTAAGTTAATATCGTAACATAATAACTTCATGTAGAACCAGGGATTTAAATCTACGTTATTTCGATTTCGGCCCCTTTTGTGAATTAACATTCTGATTTCTGATTCCACCCCCTTTCATGGCTTCAAGACCGATGACACGTGACACGACAGTTTCTATTGGTGTAACTGAACCTTGACCAAGTTCAAATGCCTAGATTTACGTCTATTTTCCGATGGTCGGTGGACGTAAGGGCATTTCCCAATTACGTCTATTTTGTTTGATAAATAATCTGCATCGTTGGGGTCAGTACGTGTCGTGTTAATCCTGATATTTTTTTTAACTTATTTGGAAAGTCACTCATCATCAACGCGCCAGGGAAATGAACAGGTTCATTCATGAGACCGTGTCTCCAGCTCTGGGAATTCCCAATGTATAGATGTAAACAGCGATGAGATCATATATTTAATTAGCACAATCTCTATTTTTTATCAGGAGGTAGGCTCCTTGGTTTTAAAAATCGTGGGGATCAAATCTTTGGATATTCTGATGGCTTCTATCATGAAATTATGTCATGGCTATATTATACTGATATAAATAATATACACATCACTTTTTTTTATCGACATAAGAGAATAGAAAAAGACAGACTTTTATTAAAAAACACACGGTGAGAAGTTTCATGTGTAGGTAGAACCTAGACACATCAGACGCATCACACAGACAATGCAACAATTCTAACACTCACTGCGATCGCAAGGATACAATTATAGCCCGCAAATCCAACCACGCTCACACCCACCGCCCTCTGCATACATAAGACACAACCAAATCAATCCGTAACTGCGTTTCTGGCATACATCATAGCTTGCACGACCCAAATTTTCCAGAGCACTTCACACCATAAAAACTAGAGTAGGTCGTTAAGCAACGGCAAACAAAACGCTAGTATTCTTCTACGTGATAGCATGGCTATTTATTAATAGTCCAAAAATGGGGGAAAATTTAATCAACACTATTATTATGCACATATATTTGCCAATAGTCACTTAAAAGAACACATCAGTGATGCGCCCGAAAGATTCCAAATATTTGAAATTTGTCAGAAATCAGCCTACAATTGAAGGACGAGTCTTAAAATTCTCATAAATTATTTTTTTGCAACTGAAAATTCAACAGAATAAAACAACAGTGCTCAAAGATATGAATTGGTGCCATTCATTTCGTGTTGAGTATGTGTCCGTAACTGACAGTAATGGCCTAAAATCATGATTTTCTCCTTATTAGGTTGCTTTTAGTCTTTGCCTTATAGGGTATGTTAGGATACCTTGTTTCAGAAATGCAAAAAATCTTTTGTTTTTTTTTCTGACGTGCAAATTCACTGATAGTGCCTTTAATCTGGCATACCTTGTTTGACAACCATATGCACATGTATACGGTTACAATTAATAACTGTCATTTTTTCCCCAGTGGACAAGAAAATAAAGCACAGTCTTGAAGACCCACCGTACTGCCTGTTATTACCCAGTAACTCGATGTCCCTGGTGCATGCCAGATGCTGTGGATGTTCTCTGTGGCATGTAGCTCCGAAACATAGCATGTATGCCACTGTGCAGTAGGGCAGAACCAAAGTTAGTCAATTTAGCTTCCTGGGGACACAAGTAATACCAAATAGAATGTGTTCCATTGATAGTTTGTATGACTATTGTATGAATGACATAGCAGTATACAACTGAGTTTAATTTTATGTTAATATGTTGCATGGCACATGATTTTTGTGCTGTAAAAATATTTTGTTCCACTGCACAGTGCATGAAAATTTATTTTGTAAATCGAGCACTGGTATTAAGCCTCGTCTCGTCCTCCAGAGCCATTTTTTGTGACCACTCTTCCACTTCTTCTAAATCATTTCCCCTACAGTGCACTAGAGATTTTGGGAGGACAAACAAAAATATTGTGTCACAATAGTAATTTTAGACACTCAAAACACATTTCTTAACCTTGTATCCGCCGCCAAGAATGTCATAAAGGGAAAAAAATAAAAAAAAGGCGATTTTGATTTGCAACATTTCAATATAAACATAGGCTGAATTCGTATTTGCTACTATATGAAATTAGAAATTTCACAATGTTTGTACCAAAGAAACATTTTCTTATCCTAATCCTTTATGATGGGGGATATTTTTGATGAAAGCTTACATCAGGGCAAAATCAGTACTTTCGCATTTTTTAGGGATACTTAATATGAAATCTCTGTTGCCTTTAAAAACACATTTCAATTATGTATCCTTTTGGCACTGGCGGCAGAGGGTAGCGTGTGCCCGTGACTGGTGTTACCCCTATCATACCCGTTAGCGGGTTTTGAAACAGAGCTGAAAACGCTGAGACATAGTGCAAACTAGTAAAAATGGTCAAAACAGCTGAAAATGAAAGAAAGGCTCAATTTTGACTCTTTGAAAACATGAAAAAGAGCTAAAATCAGTTAAAAGCTCAACTCTCACATTCCTGGCATATGTGTGGCCGTGACTTTCGATGGGCATTGTGTATTGGGGGAGGGGCTATTTTTTTCCTACTCTTGAGTCTGGAGTGTTATGTAGTTATTACTGAATTGCTGAATTCCCCTCTACCATTTCATGTGTCTTAAAGGGATATGCAGGCAAATTGCTGATTACCGAAATCAAGAAAATCTTAAAATTCAAATTTTTTGTTATTTTTCGTTTCTGGCATAGATGTGCTAAACATAACATGCAAGTGGGTTGGTTGGAAATCCATGTATTAAGACAGTCAGTATTTTTATATGATTTTGCAATTTTTTATTTGCTTCAAATTCCGACTTGAGACAAAAGCCTTTCCACATGAACATTTCAGATCAATGTATATAAGCGTAATATTGTGCACCACAACCTGTACAGCTGTCGACCTCAAACCAAATATTTTTGATTTGTTTATTCTGTGCTGGAGTAAACCACAATCTGTTGTTTAGTGTACATAGATTTTGAGTTGTCATCGCTGTACATGTATGTCTAAAATTTGCTGTATTACATTTGTTCAAATAATTTTTACTATTGGGTGTCGGATTGGTCAATCGTGTCCCGGGAAACCGAGTCCCGCCCGGAAGCTTCGAGTCACGGGTACTGAATTCGCCATCGCGATACTCAAAAAACACTAAAACAGAAAGTGGTAAATTTACAAATTCAGTTTATTTAGCACATTTTTAAAAACCAAATTAAAATTCATTGAATTGGCAGTGCAAATATACATGTGATTCATAAGTGGAAGAATTCGAAATTTTGCGGTAAGTTTGTGATTTTCTGAAATTAATTTGGACTTTTCGAACGTAGAAATCCAATGAGTTCATATTGGTATGTAAATGTGCCGCATCTGGGGGCTGACTCGGTTCTTTTTCAAGTGATTTTGGTAAACCATAACAAAATTTCGAGTCCCGGGTAACCGATCGAAAAATACTTCACGGTAAAGTTACAGGGAGGGCAGGTGTGTAACAAAAACAATTTGCATTATTAAATTAGATAATTCCACCATGGACAAATTACTAAAATCCCATTTTTCACCATTGGAAATATATTTTTTGTAAATGTTTAATAATTTGTTGAATATCAAGCTAAAATTTAAAATTCATCCGGTCGATTGTTGTTTTGCTGCACAATTCAATTGTGTAGAGATGGTGGTCATTATGCATTTACACTGAACTAATAGATTTGGAAATTCCCTGTTAATTAAAATGGAGAATATAAAGCGCTAACAAAAGGGTTTTTAGCTATGAAAAGCCCGAACAGATGTTTTTTTTTTGTTTTTTTTGTTGGTTTTTTTTATTATAATAGAAGATACTACATACCACTACTACCTAGTGGGGTTTTCTCTTTGAATGTACGCTTTTGGTTGATTGCTGCCGAGCCGTGTGAATGCAAATGTTAATGGAGATTTTGCATTGAGAAAATACGGCTACCGAAACACTTCATCCTGGAAATGTCCTCATGTCTCTTAAGCAGACTGGCCACAAATAGTGATTTAGATACATACCTATGAGTTTTCTAAATTCCATCAATTATTGAAGAATAAATTTTGATCCTGTTAAAAATCCAGAATTTAATTCCGCCAGCAATGATATATATATCGCTAGGCTGGCAGTGACGGACCTGGGGAATTTTTCTTCCGCTAATGACTGAGTTTGGAAAATCAGGAATAAACAATAAAGTGAAATATACACTCCTTGAATTTTGATACAAATTTCGCCCCAACTCAATGAGTGATGCGTAGTAAAGTATGCACATTAATGTGTGGGAAAAAAAACAACCAACCAGTTAAAGAGAACACCCCGCAAATTGACAAAATAAGTTTCAGTGAAAACACATCGACTCAGTACTTGGGCAGGCACAACTAGCAGTTAGCAGTCTTGTCCGTTTAGCACCAGGACAGCGACGCGCACAGTGCGAGGGTTCTGGTATATTGTATTCCAAAACTTTAGTTTTTCTTTACTGTACTTTAGAATAAACTGAAGGTGGAAAACCTACCCGCGGTGACACGATTCCCTATTCCCTATATTTAACGTATTTGACCCGGGGGGGGGCCCATCATGGCAAACATTCGAGATGTGCACCGCCAGCACGTCCTGGATTTTTTGCGCTTTAAGTTTGGTGGTAGAACATTGATGAGATAGAAAATCTTGAAATATTTTGAGCTCATTACAGCCTTTCGTTTTCCCACAGGAGCATTCAGAAATTTAGGGGGGGTCACCATCAAAAATGCTGGCGGATGCAAAAGACAATTTTGCAGAGGGCCATAAACTTGTAATGGAACCTCCCAACTTTGAAAATCACTATTCTGGGTTTTTTTTGGGTAGAATTTCAATCTGTCATCAAAAATGTGATAGCCCCCTTACTTTTAAAGTATTTGGGCGTTCAAAAACGCCCAAATTATTTGGGGATAGGAACTCCGAAGTAACAATATTTTTTATGTTGATTTTCTTTTAATGTGAGTCACACGCAGGACTTCCTACCAGTACAATAATAAGCACATAGGTAAGTAATAAGTGAGACGCCTATTGAAAAATCCTAATTTTGATCTTGACATATATGGCCCCCGGAAAATCAATGTTGACTACGACATCACCCCTCTACTTCAGATATGTAGGTAATCATCAATAGAACTATTATTGAAAGAACCAGCTTGGTGTTGATGGTCTTCATTGTTGCAGCACGAGACACCTTGCTGATATTCCCCAGAATGTATGGTGTATACACTGTGATGTAATGACCTGTGGGTCACATATACCTCTGTGTGGTAACTTTGGAGTTGTATTTTGTTGGGAAAAAATAAAGAACCAAGAGTTCTTTCAAGGAAAGTGTTTAAGGATAATCTTCAACATAGCTGAAGTAGAGGGGTGGTGTCGAATGTGAACATGTTGTCAGGGGGTCAAACGTGTCAAAAAAGTACAATTGCCATTTTCAAGGGACCTGTACCTCACTTATTAATTTTCTAATGTGTTAATAATTGTATTGGTTAAACGTTCTACTAGTGTACTCTGATTGACCCAAAAGATGGACAATAATTTCTAATTTTGGAATATGACCCCCACACCAGACTTGGGCACCGAATGAAACAAAGGTGCAATTAGGCCTCATGAAACTCTAAAAAGTAAAACATGCTATGAACTTCCTGATGCCAGATTTGAATTCTACACCAAAAATTACCCAAAAGTGATTTCCAAAGTTTGTGGCAGGGCTCCCATTACTAATCAGTGACCTCTCAACATATCTTCACATGGGGGCACTTTTGAGGTGACCCCCCCCCCCCAAAATTCTCCAATTGCTCTAGAGCGGAAAAACGAAAAGGACTATGACGCTCAATTTCAGGGTTTTCATATCTCATCAATGTCTACCCCCACACTTAAAGCGAAAAAAGCAACAAACGACGGGCTGCGGTGCACATCTCAATGTTTGACATGGAATGGACCCCATCGAAATGGGATTCTATACTGCGACTATCCTGAGTCAGAATATTCACCCTAATCACAGATTTTTACCTCTTTCATGTCAAAATCCAACTATTAATTCAACCTCTCAATTCCTAAAAATGTCTTCAGTGCGAAACCCAACAAACGCTTACGTCACAGCTAACTACGCTGGTTCCTATTTCTGCTAAGCATAACTCCATTGGTCTTAAAAATGTTGTCATTAACGAATGTGGAGTTATGCAACACCACATGAAATTACTTTTCCCACTTTTTCCCTGTTACAGGCCTTTCACAAAGAGCCAACTTTTCATACTTCAAGTTTGTGTTTGATCCAGAAGACCTGGAAATATCATGCATTTGAAGGGAATTGGGATTGACAAAGTTTGATGTATGTGCAGGGAACAGTGTTGCATTACTCCACTTTGTTAAGACAACATGTTAAATACAATTTTATGCTTAGCAGAACCACACTGGTTCCATCCTATTGGGCTTGTTTCATGGCCTCAGACTCTGTCATTGTGAGTGGTGAGAGACCAAAGTCACAGGGAACCAGCGCAACATCTAACTTCCTGAGCCTTGCAGACCTTTCAAAAAATAGCCGGTGCCCCTACGGTTGTCATGGAGACTTTTCTTTCACCAGACAAGCAGAGACATAATTTGCTCCTTGTGCTGTGGAATAAAAAGTACATTCAGCTATGCCAATTATTTACATGCCTCAGTCTAAATACAATAAATATGAGTCCAACTAACCTAGAATTACATAGAATGATTGTACCACATCAAAATGCATCCTTAGAACATTTTTTCGATTACTCAATATCATGAAAATCAAGAGAAATGGAAATTACATGTGCACACAGTTTCAGAAGTTCCTGTGTTATTATTGACATGGGAACAAAAGGAAGATGTCAAGGAAAGCATTAGCATTTTCTCACCCCAATCAATATTGGGGTAACTATTGAATGGGAGATCATGTTGTTTATGCATTGGCGTGGAAGAGTGCACACACAATTATACATAAGCCATGGAATGAGCAAAGCTATGTTTGTAAACAGAAAACATGTACCGGTACTGAAACACAATTCAGTAGTGTCTTTGTGAGTCTGTGGATAGACAGATTCACCATTTGAGGCCTATTATATTCGACGAAACAAAACAGGCTCAGTGCACCCATTGGATTACATGCTTTATTCTGTCAGAGTGTAAAATGTACGATCACGGAATAAAAGCGTGTAATCCAATGGGCGCACTGAGCCTGTGTCGTTTCGTCGAATATAAAGCCAAGTAAAAAAAAAACCATGTTTCTCGTCCTGGTTTTTGAAAAAAAGGAGGACGACTCGGGGCTTTTTATTTTTCATTTGAGGCTTATTAATTCGACGAAACAAAACAGGCTCAGTGCACCCATTGGATTACATGCTTTATTCTGTCAGAGTGTAAAATGTACGATCACGGAATAAAAGCGTGTAATCCAATGGGCGCACTGAGCCTGTGTCGTTTCGTCGAATATAAAGCCAAGTAAAAAAAAAACCATGTTTCTCGTCCTGGTTTTGAAAAAAAAAAGGAGGACGACTCGGGGCTTTTTATTTTTCATTTGAGGCTTATTAATTCGACGAAACAAAACAGGCTCAGTGCACCCATTGGATTACATGCTTTATTCTGTCAGAGTGTAAAATGTACGATCACGGAATAAAAGCGTGTAATCCAATGGGCGCACTGAGCCTGTGTCGTTTCGTCGAATATAAAGCCAAGTAAAAAAAAAACCATGTTTCTCGTCCTGGTTTTTGAAAAAAAGGAGGACGACTCGGGGCTTTTTATTTTTTATTTTCAAGATGGCCGCCATTCAAGATTTTCTTCAACTCCAGGTGTTAACCTATCACATGTGACGTCAAAACTAAACAGGCATAAAGGTCACACAAGAACTGAACATATTTACAATGTTTTAATAGGGTTAGCACTGTTTTAGCACATCTTAATGTTTTAGTTGTAGAATACCTCCTATTAAAAGTATCAACTGAAATATATGCAAGTCTTCACACGCAATCGGCCCTTTAAATTTGACAGAAAACAGCTGATCGATTGTACTTGCCACGGAAACAAATTTTCACAGTACGTACGGACTCAATCTTGTGTTAACCTCTCCGCCAGTCGCATTTATTTAAACATCCGTCAACGTACTATGTATCTAGTGATATCTTAGTTTAAACGAATGACTATGAACTAACCACCTAAAATCCATGAAGGCACTGGCACAGCGCACGTGGGTCCCCTTGCTCTTAGAGCTTCGCTATTGGGTTATTATTGGGAGACGAAATGAAATGGGCACAGCACAATTGCGGAGCTAAATCTATCGTTCGTACATATGTACACTGTTCAGAAAGTTTTTCGTTGTAGAGGGAATTTAGTCTAGTGTACGGATAGAAGTCACGAAGGCATTGGTCACGATACCTAAATGCTACTACAGGGACCTTGAGAGAGTTCTAGGCATGTATGAAGAAAGCTACGGTTTGCAAATTTGGATTCATTTCATGATGGATTTTCGTTTTTATTGATAGTTTTTAGTTTTTTAAAATAAAAAATAAATCGAGGCGGCCTCAAAAAAGTAAGCGGGCGGGGATGAGAAAGATGTTTTTTCTTTTACTCGCCTAATAAGCCCGCGTTAGATGGAGTAGGCATGATATGAGTACAGTGCCGTGTACATTTTTCAGTGCAATTTCACAGAAATTCATGACCTGTTTTTGTCGATAACTTCACTATAAATTGATACCTAGAGAAGTGGTTAATCCCTCATTTTGAAGAGAATTAATAAATTAAAAACCAATCATGTTTGTTTAGTGGAATGAATGTTTTTGGTCATTCCTACTTCCTGTCCAGTAATTTTTAATCCCAATCTAGTGACTACCAAGGCCCAGCCTCACTAAAAGTAGAAGCTACCATTCCTTTTACAAATAAGCGTATTTTAAGCTTGTAGTGCGTTCCGCTAGCGTAACGCGCACTGGCCGGTGATCAGGCTTCAAATTACCCAGGTGCATAACTTTCTCTCTGTGCATGTAAATTTTGTATCCTGCATGATGCACATGTGCATGTAAATTTAAATTTTGTGAATCCATAAATATGCAATTTTAGCTTACAGAAAGTCATTGAATGCTGAAATGATAAATTTTTTAGCCAACTGTCAACATAATAAAGGCCCGGGAATAAAGGTTAGCATTAACACCAATCCATGTTTCCCGGCCATGTTGCACTAGCCTGTGCATATAACTTTCACATTGTGCATGTAAATTTTTAAAGTTACATCCACCAGGCAGTAATTCTAAAGTGTAATTCGACGCCTGCCAGTGATTCGGCGCCAGTGCCCCTTGACAACAATAGCCAATGCTTGAAAAACTAAAAAAAGGACATTTTTGGGGGGAAAAAATGCACTTTAAAGCCAAAAATCTTTGGATGACAATGCTCCGACGTGGGTTGACGAAAACTTCATTGCTTTGGCCCCATCAAAAAACAATCTTAGTTGTATCTAGGAGGCTGAGCGCTGCCATTTTTGCTACCGGCTGGGCAAAAATGCCTTTTTTGCTCAAAATTGGCCTAAAATGGCCAAAAAAGGGCAAATTTGACCAACTTTTCCTATAATTTCATTTTTTACCCCTTAATGGTGGATTTTCACTTCAAATTTTACTGTGAAGAAAGATAAATGATGCACTTTGATAGAATTGACCAAATATGGGCACCAAAAGATCAATTTTACAAAGGTTATTGTGTGGTGGCACAGTATTCCCATTCGAGTTTTACACAGTTAAATCTATGGACCACTTCAGAGATATTGTTGCAACATCACGTCTTTATTTTGAATAAATTCACTTAGAAATGTCGTTCAATCACAATTTTGGTGTCAAATTATTCAAGAAGCCTGGGTCTCGCCCCCATCTTTCCAATTACATGAATTACACAGATAGAACTGTGGTAGAGGGAGGAAACCTCTACAACAGACGAAAGCTAATTGCATTGCGTTTCACGTTTACCCACAAAATTACATACCTGATTTTCCTGGTTGATCGGACTTGTTTCCCTTCTTCAAAATCGTGTCATTTATTACAAATCACGTAAACACATTGTTATTACTTCCAAAAAAAAAAACAAAACAAACGTCCAAAAGATTTTCCAAAAAATTGAGAAAGAAGCTCGTATTTGAAAAAAAAAAAAAAGAAAACCTGTATCGTTTCACTACACAGAGTCTCAATGTTTGTTGTGATAAAAAGTAACACAAATGACCCGAGGTCATTTAACATTCCCTGCTATTGGGAAATCATTGCGTGTGTTAAACTTCATCAAATTCGTGAAATAGGAGTGTTACCATCAGAAAAGGCAACGTGGAAATTGGCAAATCGGTTAATGACGCCATTCATAATAATTTTAAATTTAAAAAGATTGTAATAATAGATAAGTAAAAATTATTTTTTATTCTGCGTTATAAGTATGATGAATCAGCCATTTCGTTGATAGCCTATTGTTACACGAGATTCACTGGTCTGCGCAAGTATCCCGATATACCTTGGAAATTTCCTCGCCAAACCTGTAATGTGCGAAATGCTATCCGTATGTTGGTAACGGAACATGATGAATGTTGGCGATATGTGCAATCATGAATGAAACTGGATAGTCTCCCTTGTGTAAACAAGGCGGTTCTCGAACCACAAGTGTCGATGTTTTGTTGGTGCGATCACTTGCTTTATGATCATGTTTGGAAAATGATTACGAAAGAGAACAATGCACTGGAGAGAAAGCGTTCAAAGGTCACATCGGGTCACCAAAGGTCACATGAGGTCACCAAGGTCACATGAAGTCACCCCACCCCCACCCTTCCCCGATGCACCCTAACCCCTCCGACACCCCCCTCACCTTCGCATCCCACCCTCCTGACCCTACCGGCTCACAGATTTGTGAATGGGCAAAGGTGACATGAGGTCACCAAGGTCACATGAGAGCATTCACGGTCACATGGGTCACAAAGGTAACATGAAGGCACCAAGGTCACAAGTCACTAAGGCCAGAGTCACCAAAGGTAACCACTAGGTCACCAAGGGTCACATGAGGCACCAAGGTCACACGAGGTCACCAAGTCACACGATGGTCACCAAGTCACCAGAGGTCATCAAGGTCACATGAGGTTACCAGGTCACATGGGTCACAAAGGGTCACATGAAAGTCACCAAGGTCACAAGAAGTCAACCAAGGCACAAGAAGTCACCAAGGTCACAAGAAGTCACCAAGGTCAAACAAGTCACCAAAGGTCACACAAGCTCACCACAAGGTCAAATGACATCACCCCGCCCCTCGCTGACCGCCCTCGCTGACGCACCACACCATTCCCCATGCAACCCTACCCCAACACACACCACCCAGACCCCACCAGATGCACACCACCCGGACCCCTCCCGACGCACCACACCCCCTCCCCACGCACCCACCTCGCCACAACCCCACCCGCCCCCTCGCCAACCCCGCACCCTCCCCCTCCCCAAACACCCCACCATGGCCCCTCCCCAACAACCCCACCCCTGCACCTCCCAATCCTCACACATCTGAGGGCAGCACTTTCTTGGAAGATGAAGATGAAGATGAGTCACACACAAGATGTCTGGGGATAGTAGTTTTGCATGAAGCCACAGGAATTTCGCATATCCGATGTACCTTTTAGCGATTTCAGCAAGTACGCATATTAATTAGCTTAATTTTGCTACCTAAGCACATTGTATCAGGAAGTTTCAAATGGAAAGAAGATGCGCACCATAAGGTTTTTGTGCAGTGAAGGGAATTGCCAGTCCAAGGAAAAAGGAAGGAAAATGTGTTGAGGGGGACGATGTATGAGAGGAAGTGATGCAAAGTTGAACTCAGTGAGAAAGATAGAGGAGGGTATGGACAAGAGCATATGGAGAAATTCATGAATGAGGAGAATGAATTGGATCAGAGGGTGGAGGCTGATTGTGGGGTGGAAGGGCCGGTTGAGAGAGTCAGTCAGAACAAGTGGTGAAGGCAATTGGAGAAATGAAAACTGGAAAGGCTGCTGGACCCACGGAAGTGAGTGTTTGAGATTGATTATGCGAGTGGAGAGATAGGGATTGTTGCGATGATCTTCTTTTTTTGTGATGAGGGGAGTTGCTTGTTTGTCAGCGTGTGTGTTTTTTAGAAGGAGGATGCAGCCTTTTGTGGCTTGGGGATTTTTGTGGAGGGTGTTAGTTCCAATTTTTCCGGGCACGGGGATGCACTGCGCTGTGGTGCGTATAGGGGGTGGGCCGTTGTTGGCGCATGCCATGCAAATTGTGGCTGAGGTGGTCCTAGAGAACCGATTCGGGCGGATAGTGAACGTGGTGCGATGCCATTTGGTTTTATGCCAGGAAGGGAACGATAGATGCGGTTCATTTTGAGGGGATGCAAGAGGAATATCGAGCAAAAAAGGGGAAGAAGCTTTGTATATTGTGCTTTGTGGACCGGAGAAGCTTTGATAGAGTACGAGCGGAAGGAAAGTGATGGAGTGGCAAGGGGACGGGGGATACCAGAAGGGTGGTTTACAGCGGTGGTGAGAACTGTATAAGGAGCAACAAAAACAGAGTTAGATAGGGTCTGAGTTGTCTGTCTGAGGAGTTTGAGGGAAGCGTTGGGTGTGAGCAGAGTTCTGTGCTGTCGCCGTTGGTGTTTGCAATGGTGGTTGATGTGGTTACGGAGAGGGCAAAAGAAGGTTTGCTGAATGAGATGCTGTATGCGGATGATTTTGGTTTAATGTGTGAGACAATGGGGTTTGGAGGGAGAAGTTTTGGAAGTGGCAGCAGGCATTTGAGAGTAAGGGCCTGAAGGTAAACTTGGGAAGACTAAAGTGATGGATGAGTGGGGAGCGGGGGGGGTGCTAGTGAGTAAGGTGGGACCCATGTGGAATATGGGAAAGAGGGTGAGGGCAATTCAGTGTGGTGTGAGAAATGTAGGGGACAAAACTGGATTCATGGAGTGCACAAAGATGAAGAGAGTGACCCAAGTTTGGCAAGGACTTTTGTGTGGGAAGATGCCAAGAAGGGAGTTGAGGAGTGGGGAAGGAGGTGGGGGCAAAGTTGGGTGTGAGGTGGAAACAGGTGAAGAGTTCAATACTAGGTGAAGACTTTGGGGTGGGGGATGTGAGGCGGCGGTGACAGCCAGAGTAAGGTAGGGTGGGTGATGGAAGTTTAGAGAATGTGGAGAGTTGTTATTGGGAGAAGATTCCTTGAAGATTGAAGGGATGGGTTGTATAGGAGGTGTAGATCAGTGATGCTGTATGGGATTGAGACATGGTGCCTGAGTGAAAATGAGATGGGAATTTGAGAACGGGCAGAGAGAGTGCAATGGTGCGAGCAAGTGTGGTGTGAATGAATTGATGGATAGGAAGAGATGAGGGATTTGATTGCAGAGTTGGGTTTGGAAGAGGAGGAGGAACCGACTGGCGAAGGCGACTGGTGTAAGATGGTGATGGCAGTTCTGAGAAGGATGAGGAGGCATGTTTTAAAAGGATTTTGAGTTTGAGGTGGTGGTTTGAGGAAGAGGGGCCGAACCCAAGAGGACGTGGAGGGAAGCAAGTGGAGGAGGGGAGAGTAGGAGGGTGGGTTGAGGATGGGGGATTGCATTGATCGGGCGGAGTGGGACGGAGGATGAGGGATTGCTCGAATGTGAGGTGAATCCGGGCCCCCGGTTGCGGGGACGGGGACAAAACCGGATTAAAAACTTTGGTTCTACTTTACTACTACTACTATACTACTAAGTACCGTTACAAAAATATAGCGATTACGCTGATTTTGGGCAAAAAATTAATCAGCTCATTTGCATAGTAATTTGTCTGAAATATGCCCAACATCTAATCAGGTCAAGAACTCTTTAACCCGCTTCCTTCACCAAGATACATCATTATATGCCTTAGGAACCTACAGATAACTGCACACAATCTTGCGGGAAGGAATTATCATTTGAAGCCAATATAAGCTAATTAATATCATGAATATGCTACTAATGCAGCCAAAGCTACACATAATATTCTGGCACCTCACACTATCACCCAACCAAGTGTGAAGTAAACCTGGATTAGCGTTTAGCCAGCAGAGCATTTCAAAAAAAGGTGAACCGAAATGTCTGAAAATATGCCCCAAATAAGCTAATTAATATTCATGAATATGCAAATAATGCAGCGAAAAGTTACACTTAATATTGCGGCACCTCACACTATCACCCAACCAAGTGTGAAGTAAATCGGGGGATAGCGTTTGCCTGCGAGCATTTTTAAAAAGGGTTAACCGAGTCATACGGATGGACCACGGAAATACGGACGGAACATACGGACACACGGAATCTGGACTAGTATGTGCCTCCATGAACATCGTTCAGGCGACACAAAATGAGTTTGACATGACCTTATATACGTCACTTGATATACATGTGAAATTTGAAACACACGCCGGGTGGACGAAATATGTGCGGAATAAATTCACGAAAAATTTGCCGTTATGGAGATTTACATCAACAAGCCTAATGGTATGTATAATTAAGTTTCATGAAACATGTTATTTACCATGGCATGCATACGGGCATAAAACGAAGAATAACTAAAATTTGAAAGGGTTTTTACATGGAGTTATTATAGTACAACGGAGTAGCAACTAGAAATCCCATCAATATTCTCAAGTGCCTCCTTTCAGTAGTCAAGACGAACACTTCACATCTATTATCTGCCGTCATGTCGGTCGACTCAACCACAGCGCGTTGCGGCTTAATCGGCTCAAGTGGCTGAGTCAATATGGAATGAGCTGGTAATGTGTGACCCTCGTTGACCTCTTTGAAATGAGTCACGTGTGTTGCGATGTCCAACAACAACACCACCTTTTAGCCTGTGATGCCCACACATAGTGCATGGAAAACCACACCTCGGATTGATGAATTCAGCAGCTTTCTAAGATACCCGACTCGGCTCCGTGTGCTTTTCTGCGGATTAAGCTGTGTTGTTGCGAATTCTTGTTACCTTGTTGCTTAATATCTCTAAAACTAATAATAATGAATGGCTAAATTGCACTTTTCTGTATAATGTGTGTATTTAAAATGAAAGATTTGCCTTGTACGGTTCAGATTGGGTGGTGTGTGAATGACATCGGGCAATACCGAAAGTGAGATATGGGCACTTATTGTACAACGCTTCACAATTCAGTTAGTGTCTTTGTGAGTCTGTGGATAGACAGATTCACATTTGAGGCTTATTATATTCGACGAAACAAAACAGGCTCAGTGCACCCATTGGATTACATGCTTTATTCTGTCAGAGTGTAAAATGTACGATCACGGAATAAAGCGTGTAATCCAATGGGCGCACTGAGCCTGTGTCGTTTCGTCGAATATAAAGCCAAGTAAAAAAAAACATGTTTCTCGTCCGGGTTTTTGAAAAAAAGGAGGACGACTCGGGGCTTTTTATTTTTCATTTGAGGCTTATTATATTCGACGAAACAAAACAGGCTCAGTGCACCCATTGGATTACATGCTTTATTCTGTCAGAGTGTATTGCGTAAAATGTACGATCACGGAATAAAGCGTGTAATCCAATGGGCGCACTGAGCCTGTGTCGTTTCGTCGAATATAAAGCCAAGTAAAAAAAAAACATGTTTCTCGTCCGGGTTTTTGAAAAAAAGGAGGAGGACTCGGGGCTTTTTATTTTTTATTTTTCAAGATGGCCGCCATTCAAGATTTTCGTCAACTCCAGGTGTTAACCTTATCACATGTGACGTCAAAACTAACAGAGACATAAAGGTCACACAAGAACTGAACATATTTACAATGTTTTAATAGTGTTAGCACCATGTTTTAGCACATCTTAATGTTTTAGTTGTTAGAATACCTCCTATTAAAAGTATCAAACTGAAGATATATGCAAGCCTTCACACGCAATCGGCCCTTTAAATTTGACAGAAAACAGCTGATCGATTGTACTTGCCACGGAAACAAATTTTCACAGTACGTACGGACTCAATCTTGTGTTAACCTCTCCGCCAGTCGCATTTATTTAACATCGTCAACGTACTATGTATCTTAGTGATATCTAGTGTAAAACGACTGACAGGAACTAACCACCTAACATCCACGAAGGCACGGCACAGCGCACGTGGGTCCCCTTGCTCTAAGCTTCGCTATTGGGGTTGGTTTGGGAGACGAAATGAAATGAGCACCACCACAATGCGGAGCTAAATCCTATCTTTCGTACATATGTACACTGTTCAGAAAGTGTTCGTTGTAGAGGGGAATTTAGTCTATGTAACGGAAGAGAATTTCACGAAGCATTGTATATCGATCTACATGCTACCTAACATGGAGACCTTTGAGTCTATGCATGTATGAAGAAAGCTTAACGGTCTTGCAATTTTGTACTCATTTCCTGATGGATTTTTCGTTTTTTTATTGATAGTTTTTATTTTTTTTAAATAAAAAGAAATCGAGGCGGCCCGGCCTCAAAAAAGTAAGCGGGCGGGGATGATAAACATGTTTTTTCTTTACTTCGACAATAAGCCCCTCATTCGTATGGGAGTAGGGCATGATATGAGTATCGTGCCTGCTGCTAACATTTTTTTCATGTCAATTTTCAACAGAAATTCCATTACCTGTTGTTTTTTTTGTTGATAACTTCACTATAAATTGATACCCTAGAGAGGGTGTAATCCCTCATTATTTGAAGAGATACAAATTAAACTAGACAACTCCAGGAGACTATGCCCGTTAACGTATGATGAAGTCATAAGGCACATGTCGATTTGTTGTTGTTGACTTTGACCCTTAACATTGTCACTTTTCTTTTCATTGATGCCTAAAAGAGGCATATCTATGTAGGTCAATTAACTTCTTTTATATTTGAGACCCCATATGACCACCCCATTTTTGGACCTTTGACCCATATTGTGCACAGAAGAAATGATCTTTTCCAGGGGTTCTTGTGAACACATTTGACATAAATATCTACTTTGTTGAGGAGTTATAAAGCGTTTTTGCATATTAATTAGCTCATTTGCATATCTACACGTGACCCCTGGGCCAATATTCTGTCACATGATTTCTCTCGACATTTACCGCAACTTTTGCACAGACATCACCTATCCAACTGTTCGATTTTGAGATATAGCATATTTTTGCTATTAAATTAGAGAATGGCCGCCCTTTTGAATGTAACTGAGTTCCGATATTAATTCTGTGTCCAAGCTGTATACACTGACAAGTCGATGGCTCCTCAGCAGAATTTTCAAGCCTAGCGGCGCACCTATCTGTAGAAAGAATAGGCTTCCAAGATTTTAGTTTTTGACCTCTATTGCCCCCTACGAGAGTTCAAAGTTCAAACTATGTATAATCCTCTGATATAGCTTGTCATTGTTCTTCTGACCGATTTTGGTCAATATCGGCCCACCGTTTGGCAGAAAAGGCGAGAAAGCGAAAAAGCATGGTCGGAAGAAGAAGGAGGGAAGACTAACAGCAATAAGCAGAATACGATGCCCCGTTATCACGGGCATCGTCAAATCATGTTCGTGTGTCAGTTGAATGAATTTTCTTTTTTCTGGTCATTCCTACTCCTGTCCAAGTAATTTTATCCCCACTCTAGTGACTACCAAGGCCCATCCTCACTAAAAGTAACGCCACCATTCTTTTAACAAAATAAGCGTATTCAAAGCTTGTAGTGCGTTCCGCTAGAGTAACACGCACTGGCCGGTGATCAGGCTTCAATTACCCAGGGTGGCTAACTTCTCTCTTGGCATGTAATTTTGTATCCTGCATGATGCCCATGTGCATTCATATTAAATTTTGTGAATCCATAAAAATATCAATTTTTAGCCTACAGACAGTCATTGAATGCTGAAATGATAAAGTTTTTAGGCCACTGTCAAATAATAAGGTTAGCATTTAACCCAATCCATGTTCCGCATGTTTACACTAGCCTGTACGTGCATGTAACTTTCACATTGTGCATGTAAATTTTAAAGTTCATCACCATGCATGTAATCTAAATTGTAATTCCGAAGCCTAGGCCGGTGATTCGCGCCAGTGCTCCCCTTACAAAACAATTGCCAATGCTGGAAAAACTAAAAAAGGACATTTTGGGGGAAAAATTCAATTAAAGCCAAAATCTTTGGATGACAATTCTGCAATGCTCAGCGCGACGTGGGTTTACGAAACTTCAAACGCTTTGGCCATTAGAAAACTATCTAGTTGTATCTCGGAGGCCGATCGCTCCTGCAATTGTTATTTTGCTACAGTCTGGGCAAAATCCTTTTTCGTGCTCAAAATTGGCCTAAATGGCCAAAAATGGGCAAATTTGACAACTTTTCTATAATTCATTTTTTTTTACCCCTTAGATGTGGAAAATGTTCACTTCAAATTTTTTACAAGTGATGAAGATACTGATGCACTTGATATTGGACCAAATAATGGGCACCAAAGATCAATTTACAAAGTTTTTTGTGTGGTGGCACAGTAATGAGTATTCTCATTCGGTTTGTAACACGTAATCATGGACCCTATCATAATATTGTGCAACCCTCCCAGTCTTATTTTTACATAACTTCACTTAGACCTGGTAGTACAATCACAATTTGGTGTCAAATTATGTCTAAGAAGCTGTGTATCTTGTCCAATTACATGAATTATCACGGAGATAATCTGTGTAAGGGAGTAACCCTCTACCCATAGACGAAAGCTAATTGCATTGCGTTTCACCGTGTTACACACCCAATGACTGTAACCTGATTTCCTTGGTGAGATGGACTTGTTTCCCTTCTTCAAAATCGTGTCATTATTACCAATCAAGTAAACACAATTGTTAACTTCCAACACGTCACAGATTGCAAAAATTGAAAGCTCGTATTTGAAAAAAAAGAAAAGCAAACTGTATCGGTTCACTACACAATAGTCGCATGTTTGTTGATAAACCTAACACAAATGACCCAGGTCATTTTAAACATCTGCTATTGGGAAATCATTGCCTGCCCTTAGACTTTTCATCAAATTGTGAAATATGGAAGTGTTTTACCATCAGAAAAGGCACGTGGACTTTTGCAATGGTTAATGACGCCATCTAAATTATGTTTCAATTTAAAAATGAAGTGTTAATATAGATAAGTAAAAATTATTTTTTATATTCTGCGTAAAGTTTGATGAATCATCCATTTCGTTATAGCCATTGATTACACGAGGTCACTGGTCTGCGCGAGTTCCCATATACCTTGGAAATATCCTTGCCAAACCTGTATGTGCTAAATGCTATCCGTATGTTGGTAACGGAACATGGTGAATTTTGATATTTGCAATCATGAAAACTGGATTAGTCTCCCTTGTGTAAGAATGAGTTTGACATGACCGTATACGTCACTTGATCTACATGGAAATTCGACAACATCCCGAGGTGACGAAATATGTTCGGAATTCATGAAAAATTTGCCCGTTATGGAGATTTCCAAAATCCCAACAATCCTAGGGTATGTAGATAGTTTTTCATGAACATGTTATTTACCATGGCATGCATACGGGGCATAAAAACGAAGAATAACTAATTTGAAGGGGTTTTTACTGGAGTTATTAGATAACGGAGTAGAAACTAGAAATTCCCATCAATATTCCAAGTGCCTCTTTTCATGAGTCAAAAGACGAACTCCACGTCCACTATATCTGCCTTCAGGTCCGGTCCAAGCTTTCAACCACAGCGCGTTTTCGGCTTAATCGGCTCATTGCCTGGAGTCAATGATGTAATGAGCTGTAATGTGTGACCCTCTTGACCCTCCTTTGAATGATCACTGTCGTTTCGATTCCAAACAACAACACACCTATTAGCCTGTCCTGCACCATAGTGCATTGAAAACAACACCTCGGGATTGCTGAATTCAGCAGCTTTCTAACGCTACCCGACTCGGCTCCGTGTGATTTTCTCGGATAAGCTGTGGTTTTTTTTGCGAATTCTTGTCTTGTTACCCAATTTGTGGCTTATATCTATAAAAATAATAATAATAAATGGCTAAATTGCACTTTTCTGTATAATGTGTGTATTTTAAAATGCAAGATGAATGTTTATACGGTTCAGATTGGTGCGTGAATGACCTCCGGGCAATACCGGGCAGCTGAGATATGGGGCACTTATTGTACACGGGAACTTTCACATTCCAGATGTGTTTTTGATCATGTTTTGATCGAATCATGAAGCCGGTATGGCTTGTGTTTTGTTGATATTTTATGTTCTGATAAAAATGAAATAAAGGTTAAATGATTTATGACATTTTCTTGTTTTTGCCAAGCAATTAACTACTAATAGTAATCATGTATTTGTGTATATCGGCGTATAATGGTTTTTTTTTTTTTTTTTCGAGGGAGAGGTAAATGGAAAGGAAACTTATTATAAAAAGATTTATTACTGTTGTCATTTTTAATTTAGGTAAATGAAAATTAATTAATTAATAAAGTTAATGTTAGGCCTAAAATATAATATTCTGATTATTCACCTAACTTGAAATGTTATAATAAAACCAGAGACGATGTAAACAAACTGCCTGTTACCATGCTGTTACAGGGCGCTAACTTCATATTTCATTAGAATTTAAGCCTCAGCTAAAATTTATGAATGAATGTTTTTCTCCCTCCTCCGCAAATAAAATGGAGCTCTGCTTCTAAAGTTTGTTATTTTTCGTTAAAAAATCTGCTACAAAATTGAGTAAAATCAGGTAAAATCCCAATTTTAAATCACCAGAACTGAACAATCTGCTGCCGATAAATTTTTCCATGAAAATCCCCGGAAAATCCCCACATTCTGATAGCATTCTGGTTGAAGGATCGCCGACAGGTAAAGGCTTTTGGCTAAAACCAAAACATAATGTGCATCTCATTGCAATGTGTTTTACTCCATATTTTGAATCTTTTCACTGTCACAAAATTCTTTTGTTTGAGTGATAACAGATGATTGTTCATGAACCTTTTAATTCATTTTTTTTATTTTCTGACTGAAAATTTATTACATTTCACCCCATGTATTAAATGGGACTGGTCCAAACAAAATTCTCATTTCATATGTTCATTAGAAGTAAAATCCCCAATAAACAAACAAGTAAATACTCTAATGTCATCAGTCAGCAACTGTGTCCTAAAAAATGTTTCACCCCCAAAACCTAGAATGAACACACCATTTGATTCACAGAGCATAGCCTTTATGTGTACACTTAACACCCATAAAGTTGTACATTGTTGAAAGCTTATACTCAAGGATGTCATTTCAATGGCACCAACAACCCAAGAAGAGGGGTGCAATCTCAGATAGGGTGTACCTGAAAGAAAAGTGTTATTTTATAACCATACTTTGGGGGCCCCGAGAGTTTTTTTAATTTTGAGTAGACCAAAGGACCTAGATTTCTGAATATCACCTGACTAGGGCTTTCATTGAAATAAGTAGAACTGGCTTCCATCTATCAGGTCAAATGACAGGGTGATCAAAAACATGCTATCGCAAATGCAAAAAAAGTGCATGTGTTTAAATATGAAAATTTTGCAGGAGTTTTTTTTCATGTCATGTTTGGAAATCACTTTTTCAATGAGTAATGTTAAATTCATGCTTTTCTTGTATTTTTTATATCATGTCTATGTTACCATGTTTTAAAACATGCTAATTACAGGGTGGCTCAAAATTTGAATGAAACTTTTCGGGTACATCCAAAATACCTTGACAGTCATCCAAATTTGATGTCTGGTTTAAGGTAATGACCAACAATTCAATGTTAGCAATTTACATGGAACATCATTATTTGACTTCAACGTCTTTTGTTCTGATTTACAGGGTGGGTAAAAAGTCTCAACTTCCAATACAGGGTGGTCTTGCATTTATCTGGTACACTGTTAAACTACTTAAACACCGTTAAACACGTACTGAACTAGACATGATACTTAACAACTTTTCAACATGTTTTCTTCACAATGTTGCAGGTGGTAACTTGGGGAGCTCTGCAAGTACCAGCTGCAGGCATGACAATTTTAATTGGGTACACATTATTTCATGTGATTATGTTGTTGTTTATATATGCGCTGTTTATTAGTTTCATTTCTCATTACAGTTTTAATTAACATTTATCATATTTACATCACTTATCAATCAGTTACAATTCATTTGATTTTAATTATGAGCACCCACTTACGTTTGAAGAACTACTTCGAAAATGGCACTGTGAGACAGAGGAGGAAAAATGCAGCGCTGCAGGACAAAATTGAGGTATTAATTGCACCTAATTAACATATCTAATTAACTACTTTAAATTACTTTTTTCAAGAAATTGAGTATTTAATGGGAAAGTGAACCTTTATGTGTGTGTAATTTGACTGCCTGCTATCAATGTAAACTGTTTAAGTGATAAAGTTTCAAAGTAATGCATTTTTTTCACAATTTTGTGGTGTAACAACTCTAATGGGTCTCTCAACCGCCGGCTCCTCAACCGCCGGGTCCACCTGTTACATACCTGAACTATTTATCTATAACTTTCTTATTAAGACTCCTAATGACCTGAACTTTTTTTATTTCAAAGAGGAGACTAAGCACAAATGGATACAAATAAGGTATTTGGCCTTAGTAAATTTTCAAAATAAGTGAATAATGAAAAAAGGCGAACCATGAAACAATCCACCATATGGGACCATTCATGACATGCGACCGCTAAGTATTTTTTTAAAAATCATTAAAAAAATTACAACCCTGATTTGACATTGAAATAACTGAACATGTTTGTTTTATAATTGCTAAAATATATCATTTCATTTTATTTTTGATTTGTAAAATGGAAAAAATGCACAGACAACATGGCGATCGAACAACATGCAATAGACCGCCGCCCGTCGGCGTTGAAGTTTGGTTCACAGAATTACGTTTTAACTATTACGATATAACCTGTAATATTGCAACTTTACGATAGAAAAAGTGGACGTGGTTATAAAGTGGTAATGAGCTGACAGTAACAAAATCTCCATCCTAGCCTGGGTCCCCTGGTATTATCACGCCATCATTTTTTAACACATGGCCGAGGCTGTGACTGATGTGAGTTGAGGATGCCCCCAGACTATGCGTCGAAAGTGATACAAAATCTAGGCAAGTCACCTACCGATCTATTCCTGCTGATCAATGAACTTCTGGTTGCTTTGTAAGAAGAAAAGGAAAAAAAAAAAAAATCATTCACTTCTGTTGTTACTTTACAACCCTAAGTCATGCCAATTCTGTACTGTTTTAACATCCTTTAAAGGTTTTCCAATTTCTAAACTCACCCAAATCACTCCAAAATGATCCGATTACCCGACTGTTGACTCACTTTTATCTTGACATACTCTATCATCTGTTGAACCTGTATTTTCACTGACTCCCAAAATGATCAAATTTCTGATTTCAGAAGGTATGCGATCTTACGTTTTTCAGTCTAAGTGCCAAATCTGGTATCGCATAGGGTCAGGGTCAACGATGTAAAGGTCAGTGAGAACATGTGCTTTGCATATCAACAAAGCTAGTGCTCGTTGACAGCTTGATGAGACCGACCTCTATATCGGCGCGAAATGTTGGATATGTCTTGTTGTACCATGGTTTGAAAGAGACTACATACCTATCTGTCTTGATAAGCCGATCCATCATACATCGAGAATCTTGGTGCAAAGCGCTGCATAAATATGCACATTATCAACATGGAGAGATTTATTGACACCAGTTACATGGAATAACAACAAAAATTGTTAAATTAATGAACCCCACGACCACGCCAGATTTTGACATCCCAATGTGCAAAAGGAAAATAGCATACTCACAAGAACACGTCTTACCTGATTTTTGATCATAGCATCGTAAGACGTCCAATCGTTATTTTTGAGTTGTGAGAACCATTTTTTCTTTTTTCACACCTCACTGTTAAACGTATCGAACTATGAGCATCTTTTGTAACCGCAGGTCAGAATCCGAATCATGTCGGGTCAAAAATAACGTCAGACCTGAGGTTACAATCATTGGAACTACCTACCGATCGGGCGCCGATGGGTGCTCGTAAATTTCATCAGAGTTGCGTGCGTGCTCTTCATATGACCCTAAGTACGTTAAAATCATATGCAAGTCTCTTCATTGCTTAAAAATAATTGCTTGTGTGGCGGGATCTTGGTTTAAGCAATTTCGGGCCATGTGAGGACCGGTCGATCGAATCCATTTCAAACCACTTGAGTTAAGTTTCCGGACAATAGGCGCCCATTAAGGTGGTTGTTCCGATTATGTTTATTGTGTTCTCTACTAGTTACAGTACTGTACTCAGGACTAAAGGTACTGATTACAGACGTTGCCATTAAATGACTTAGCCATTTTTCCTGAACTCAGCGACGTTCAACTTTGTCAGAGGATACTTATCTTTCATTTATTTACTCACCCTCAGTACGTCCTGAGCAGCATTTGTAATGTGTATCTCATGATTCATAGGAGATTGTTGATGTCAATTTTCACTTACCTATTTCGAAACATCGAATTTTTCGTCCAGTTGTAACTCATATTTTTTGCTTCCACAGACCGTCTCGTAGGATAGAAATCGCAGGACTCATGGGTTAGTATGCACGCCACTGGCGAACTACGCATTCGGTGTTTTTTGCGCCAGTGATTTTATATTGCCTTGACAAGATGCTAAGCCACACCCTCTGGCGGAGATATCTACAAAAGTCGTCCGCGCGCTCCTTTTAACATAAATTGACTAAATGCCGTTTTTACGAAGCTACGAAGGGGTTTCTTGTTTTTTTTTTGTGCATGTTTGTGTAATGCTTCGGAAGAGAGTCTCTATAACCATTTCTGTTGTGTGCACCCGTCACTCATTGCCACCGCGATCGATTGTGATTGGGGTGGTTGCCGTATTTCCATGGACTCGTCAGAAGATGGCAGCCAAGAAATCACAAATTTAGCCGCGTCTTGTTTTTTAAGCACAAAAAGCAAGGGTTAGTTCTGAATTGTTTAGTATTTCAAATTATCCGATATTAGAGACTAGCTCACTCTTCATCTTTTTGGGATAGCCCAAACTTTTTTTTTTTTTTACTAGGAGGCACGCCTAAATCTAATACCCACATATACCGCATCAATTAGTTTACTTTTTTTGTATGGGCTTGGCCTGCACGCTGAATATGTGTGGAAACGGATTTTGTTCATCGGTGGTGTGCGTTTGTTTACCGTGTGTACGACCTTAAACCTCGTCATTTATGCTTACGGTTCATTCTGGACTTCAATTCTGCTGGGTGAGAATCGCTCCCCCCTATTTCTTCTCGAATTACAATTTGTGATATCAAATTGTAAAACAAATGGTATTTACAGTAATGTAAGCATTACAAGAATTGACTAAATGCATGTTGAGTGCATATGGCAAGTATTTTGGTCCTTGTAACCTTGCAAGGTTGAGTTCCTTAAATACCGTATTCACTTCAATACAAACGAACTAGGACTCGTTCTCTACTTGATATGAGACCTGCACTTGCACATACACCCCATCAGTACCGTGGGAAACAACTTGCGTTTTGATGGTATACGCATATGCTGTTGCAAGCCCTATTCAATACGTGCTCATAAAACTAAGTGGTTAACCACTAATACGCGGTTTTTTTTTATAGCTTGGGAATAAAATTGATTTAAGGCTCAAATTTCAGGCTACCATGAGAAAATACTGCCTTTCATCTGTATCAAAATCGTACACTTCCGGTCAAATCAGGGGGGGTCCCAAGACGATCGTAACACGCCCCTTTAACACTCGAACGCGCTGTACAATAGTTACCATTGAGGGTCTACTCCGGTTTACTATAATTAGATTTACCAACACACCCGCAACCCTATTTCTGCCATGTTTAAAGTTTGGGGGGGATATCTAAAATTTACTGTACTGAACATGTAAAGCTCAAAAGACGACATCAGACTTTCCAATATTACCTTAAATAATTCTTCTTACGTTTCACAAGTTTTCTGTTCATTCAAATATTTCATTCCAGTTTTGTTCCCAATGGCGGTGAAGATTTAAACGAGGAAATTTCACACCTCTGCTCACGCCATTTTATTTCAAGGTTGTTCCACAGAAAGGATCTATTTTAGTTAAAAATTCATCTCTGTTGACAAATTGTGCAACTGAGCAAGCTAACTGTATCTAAAATGGTCCACAGGCTTCTATGTTTGTTTTGGGGAAAATCGAACATTTTTAGGATTTTAGAGCTGTTTTCGTCGGCAAATTTTCATATTATTTTGAGGAATTGGTGGGTTTTGCAGGATTTTCACAGGTAAATTTATGCAACGCTTTCAAAACTTATTTCTTTGTGTTCTTTATATTTATTTTATTGACAAGAACAGTTGCAAATTTCATCGGCCGCAATGATTCGCAATGCTTTAAATAGGCTTTGAATATGATCATGTCACGCATGTTTACGCTTTTCGTCGCGAATTCACCATTTTATCAGTGGAGTAGCTTGTGCCCGTTTATGGCGCCATAATACATTCTTCCGCGACATTCTTATATCTAGTTGCCTTTAATGGATAAGTTTTACAAAAAAAAAGTGTTTTATGGTGTCCTATGACTCCTATGACATGGTTTTTATTGTGTCACACAATTCTATCACAATGTCGTTTCTTTTTTGTGTTTCCTGGATCCGGGGGGGGGGGGTGCTGAGGTACGAAACCATTTCCTCTTGCATTGCATTCTACCCCTCTCATTTAACTTGTTCTATTTTTTAAAAGTTTTATTATTTATTTAATTGACCCTCGGAGCTTTTCCACACTCGTTTTTGACATCAATTATTGATAGTAGAGTGGGTTATTGGTCACACTGGTCATTTCCACTTTGTGCTGCAGAAATTTTTGAAATATTGGTAGAAATGGAAAATTTGAAATTGATAACTCTTCACAGGAACCAGATATTTGAATGATGGTTTTTCACCATTGATATTTTGTCTCGTCCAGCTTTCATTTGATATATTAATTTGATAGGGTAATGGTAATTTTTCACTTTATGGGTCATTATATCTACTATAATCCATGGTTTTTTAGAGCCGATAAATTTGTGTAAATAAGGAAAGAAACACGGTGAAACGCAATTCAATTACTTTCGTCTGGGGTAAGGTTACTCTACCCACAGATTCGATCTGTGTATACATGAATTAGGCAACATCCTGAACAGATTTGATCACTTTCCAAATTTCCAAATTCATGCCTGTCCCTGACCCTGGCTGGTCGGACTGCAAAAACATCGATGATCGATTTTTGTTGGGCAGGCACAACTACAGCCTCACTCAGGCAACTTCGAACGTACCAAAACTGAACTACAACGATCGTGATTGCAGTGGAA
>JAMKCH010012762.1:0-80202 GCA_023653785.1 Ophioderma brevispina
TAATATATATATATAATATATTAATATATATATATATATCTCATTTTTACAAATAGGAAAACTTTCCTTGTTTTACTCTATATTATCACGTTTTTTGCTAATAATATCAAAACGCACCGTCAGATTCAAATGAATTTTTGGATATAAGGGAGCGATCGTTATTATGGCAGGGGGAATGGGCACTTTTTTGGGGGAACCTGAAAAAAAAATGCTGGGCTATAGGGGAACCTGAATTTTCCTCTAGTAAAGGGGGAACTGAAATTTTTTGTTTTTCTGACGAAATGGGGATCCATACAAAGAACATGTAAGGCCTACATGACCTCAGTCTACACTGAGGTCATGTAGGCTGTACACATCGACTGAGGTCCTAAGAAATGCATGCAATAAGTGATTTAAACAAAAAACACACTACAAACACAACTAAAAAAGTTTAATCACTTGAATATACTCAGTCACAACCTTGATTTAGTAGCAATAACTACACCACGATTGATTTTTAAAGAACATAGATTCAGTGTGGGTAAAATAATTATGTAGGAATAACAGGATTGTTTTTATAATGTTTAAAGTTGTTCCCTGACAACACTTTCGTCCTTCTTTTTCACTAGGCCCCATAGTGCCGAAGTGAGAAAAAAAAAAACAACAAATAGGGGTGATTTGTTTTTTAGTGTGCAATGTGTTGATTTTTTGTTATCTGTTTTTGCTATGTTTTAATACTGGGGGAAAGCCACATGTTTTCACATTTAGGTGTACAAATAATTGAATAAAGGTTGTTTACCATTTAAAAGAAGTATGTCACATTTTAATTTTTTGATCATATTTATTATATTTCTATGGTACAATAGTTTTATGAACACATTTTAAGACCGCTGCCAGGGGCGGATCCATGATTTGAAAAAACGTCAAAATTACCGGGGTTTGAAAGGCTGTAACTGGTCAAAAAATAGCTTCAAAATGGGCTGTTTTGCGGGCAAGAATTTGCAGAACTTACCGGGAGGCTCGCGCCCCTCCGCCCCCGCCCTGGATCCGCGCCTGACTGCCAAATTAAAACTTTGTTTTTTTCAATTGGTTGTCTGAAAGCAAGTATTTTCATTTTTCCCCTGAAGTAGTGGTAAAACATGTTTGGACGGCACTTTTTGTTTCATGCACATGTAATTTAATACGAATTGATATGATGCTGTCCATTATGCACCATTGAAAAACAATGCGCGGAAGTAGCCCAACAGGTTATCGACTACTTTGAAATTTAGTGACATCGGCCTAGTTTATTTGGCATCTTGAGAAAATGGTGGTATAATATGGTGTGAAAATCAAGACCAAAAAAATAGTTGGAAAATGTCAAAAATAAGTCGTTTTCCCAATTCAGTTAGCTAGTTTAATCTGAGAAATTTGGTTCAAGCTTAATTTGTATGCATTGTATACATCTATAGCCAAATCTGCTATCAGAAATGTTTAACAGAACTGGTTTTGTTTAAACTACCAAATAGCAACACAGTACAAGGTATAAAGCACTCCGACTCCAGTGTATCAGGGTTATTAGGTTGGTATGTACAGTCATTATATATGTGAAGATCTATGAATGACTAAAATGTTCATTGATAAATTGACATAAAATGCATTAACCTTCGTCTTTTTTGTAACACGGTTTTACCAAGGGGGTGGTTACCACCCGGGGGGGGGGGGGGGCACTGACCTCAAATGGTGGTACGGGTATGTGCGTTGCCCTTATAGACCCCCATTTCAGCCGTCTCCGGCCGTTTCGCAGGTCCCCTTTAAGCATTTTTAGTTTTCACAAGACCCCCATTTCAAGCAAATCTTTTGATATTAGGTACTTTTTGTGCTAATTTTGGACAAAATTAGTTCTCAAGGGTCCCAACTTTTTCTGTTTTCATTTCACAAGCCCCCATTTCGCAAGTCCTGTTCAGTTCACAAGGTCCCAGGTGCTGCCCTGTGGGCCGCACACCCCTACCCAAATGAAAGTTGATTACGCCCCCCCCCCCGGGGGTTACCACTCCCGGGAATTCACATTATTGTTTTTGATATCATTGGGGAATAGCTAAGGTCCCCTCCTCGTTCCATTGATACCAAGCATAAGTACTAACGTACCTAGGATGAATTCTATGACAACCCTTAAGCCGTAATCAAGGGCATCCCAGTGATGAACACCTCCTTCCTCTCCTGGGTGATTTCAATTCGTGAGTGGGTTCTGACCACGAGTCCTGGCCATCTTGCATTGGAAACTTTGGTGTCGGTAAGACCAATGACCATGGGCAACGTCTTCCTTGAACTGTGCTCCTACTATAACTTGTGTGTGCCCAACACCCTTTTTCAAGACCAAACCTCAGCACAAATATCCTTGCGTCACCCACGCTCCAAGCACTGGCATCACCTTGACCTGATCATCACAAGGCGATCCTTCATCAATGCCATCAACCTCACTAGGTCTTACCATAGTGCAGACTGTGATAGAGATCATGCCTTGGTCTGGTGTAAGATTCGACTGCAACCAAAGAGGATACACCGCTCTAAACAAGCTTGGTAAACCACGCATCAATACCATACGATGCATCAAGCTGGACAGAGGTTTGAGCAATTGCTGTTTTCATCAATGCATCCGTGGGCTTGGCTGGTCCATTAGGGGATACTGCAACAGAAAAATGGACCCATCCCTGGCGTGAGACAATCCAGAGCTCAGCATTCTGTATCTTTGGAAGAAAATCCAAGCCGACATCGATTGGTTTGAGGCCAAGTCAGCTTACTAACTCCATTCCATTGAGCCAAAAGAGCAGCGTTCGGGGAGTATAAGAGTTCACCTCCACACACAACCTGAGAGTGCTTCAAGCAGCTCAAAGTGAAGTTCAGCGGAAGGCAAGGCAGTGTGCCAGTGAATACTGGCTGGAGCTGTGCGAAGAAAATACAAACCGCTTCGAAACACGGGCAACATCAGAGCTTGTATGATGGACTAAAGAAGGCGGTCTGCCATCTCAGTGCTAAACAGCGCCCCTCAAGTCAACCAGTGGTGAAGTCATCACAGACGAATTAAGCATATGGAGCGCTGGGTGGAACCCTTTTCTGAGCTCTACTCTGCAAACCGTAGTTACCACTTCATCCCTTGACAAGATCAAGAGCCTTCCTACAATGGCTGCCCTAGATGCGTACCTACCATGGGATGAACTTTGCACAATGCCATCGCAGTCTATCATCCGGAAAGCCCCCGGAATGAATGGATACCATACCAGACTGATCAAATCTGTAAAAGCTCTCCTGCTTTTCACCACTACATTCGTATCTCTGTCAATGCGGGAGGAAGGAGCGGGTACCACAGGACATGCGCGATTCAAAGATCACCACCCTCTACAAGAACAACTTAGGTGAAAGAAGTGATTGCCCAACATACAGGGGTATGTCCCTCCTTAGTATTGTCGCAAAGTTTTGCCGTGTTTGCGTGATGCGTCTTCAAGTCCTGGCTGAAAGGGTGTATCCTGAGTCTCAGTGCGGAATTCGTGCTGGCAGATCTACGATCGAAATGATCTTCTCCATACGCCAACCACAGGAGAAGTGCAGAGAACACAAAGCCACTCTACATTGCTTTCATAGCCCTGACCAAAGCCTTTGACTTGGTTAGCAGGAATGGACGGTTCCAAATCCTCCAGAAGATTTGCTGCCCACCATGGCTTCTGAGCATCATCAGCTCTTCGCACACTGACATGAAAGCAACGGTCGTACAGTTTGACGGCAGCCGATCAGAGCCGTTTGACATTCGCAGTGGTGTTAAAGGAGATGTTTTTTGGCCCCAACGCTCTTTGGATATTCCTTTTTCAGTACTTTCTGAAGCTAGCATTTCGGTACAGCCACAGAAGGCATCGACATGCACACCAGGTCTGATGGTCATGGCTCTTCATCCTGCACGCCTTAGAGCTTAAGACAAAGGTTTCGTCAGATAGTGATTCGTGGCATGTTGTTTGGCTGATGATGCTGTCCATTACTTCATTCCAGCAGGAACTTCCAGCCTGCTCATAGATCGCTTCTTACAGGCCTGTAAGGGACTTCGGACTCGTCATCAGTTTGAAGAAGAACTAATGTCCTTGGGTGTCCATATGCTCAAGAACCACCTGGTCATCACAATCGACAATTACACGTTTGAGGTTGTTCAGGACTTCACCTACCTAGGGTCCACCTTCAGTTGACAGTCTGGTCTCTCGATGCAGAAATCGGCAAAACGCATTGGTACTAGCTGCAGCTACTCTTGCCCCGCTTACAACGCGTGGTGGGAAAATCCAAGCTGTCCATGAAGACAAAGGCAGCAGTTTACACAACGCCTGCATCATCATCACATTACTGTATGGTAAGTGAGACATTGGACTACATACGCCTAGGCCATGCAGAATAAACTCAACACTTCCATCGCGCTGTAATTAGACCGCATTCTAGGTGTCCCACTTGAAGTACATGGTGCAACTCAGAGCTCCTGACTCGATTGGACTCCCCACCATCTATACATTTCCTAGACAACGCAGATCCGATGGCTGGGAAATGTCCGTCGAATGGAGATGGCCGTCTACGAAAGATTCATGTATGTTGAGCTTTACAATCTTTCAAGAGGAAGTTGGTCTACCCATACTCCGCTACAAGGATATTTGTAAGGGTGATATGTTAGCGCCTGAACGTCGACATTGGGTGCTGGGAGAAACTTGCTGAAAATCGTCACCTTTGAGCGGAGAACAGTGAAAGCAAACACCTTGAGGCTTGGAGAACACAGATCACTCAGCCCAGTTTTGAGAAGCACGAGCTAAAAGAAAGATGCACAGATCCTTGGATAGTCAAGCTGTGACATCCCATATATGTAGGACCTAGTGGCAGAGACTTGCCACTCTAGAATGGGCCTCTTCAGCCACAGACTTCGCTGTTTCAACCTACCTGGGACTCAATGTGGGCGCTTAAAGCCCCAGTCACACGGGAGATATAACGGTTACAACGAGATGGCGACTAATTGCGATTGGCAAACGCAAGAAGTCTTCGGCAATCTTAAAAAAGGTGTGCCACTGATCGGCAACGATCGCGGGCTGTGGCAGGTAGTCGCATATGTCCCTCCTGTCGCAGAGAGGTTTTTCGGTCATGTCAAAACCTTTCTGCGATTGAACCAAGTTTGACCGTCGCATACAATCGCCTACAATCGCATTTGGTCGTCGATGGTGGCACGGCACGTACCACGTCGTATGTATCGCCGACTATCGTACGATTGGTCACTGTTTTAGAGTGGTGCGTTTAATAGCACGATTGGTGGAGACTTGTCGCGACTATCCTGCGAGTGCCTGCGATTAATCGCACGTATATAGACCAATTGCGCGCTATGTGAGGACCGTAAGATCACCTTGAACTGACAGTGGTCTCGACAATCGAGCGCCTTTTATAGCGACCAAGCGCACTACCAATCTCAGGACCAGTCGTTTTACCAATCGCATCTAATTGCATTTAATCTCACTATTGATCTCTAGCAGTCGCACGTTCAATCGCATGGTCTTGCGTTCAATCGTGCGATTGATCACTCCCAATCGTATGGTCTTGCGTTTAATCGTGCGTTTATCGCACGACTGTCTCCGATTGATCCCACCACCAATCGTGCCATTTATCGTAGATGATCGTAGATGAATTTTATAGTGTGACTGCTACACACGATTGACACCAAATCTTACGATGGCCTGGACGCTCGCACGATTTCTCAATCGCGGGCAATCCCAGGCAATCGCCTCTCCAGTGTGACTGGGGCTTTATCCATAGTCGCTTGCGACTGACGGAGGCCATGAACATAACCTAGTATGGCGTCACAATGACGACATAAAGTCCGCGAGTCAGCAAAATTGGCATTTTCCACAGAAAATAGGCGAAAATCCAATTTTGTGCTAAAAAGGAGGTATATCGAATTTTCATGTGGTTTTCAGCTCTAAATGATGGCAAATGGCTAGTTTTACATAAAAATAGCGTTTTAGAGCCATACTGTGCAAATATTTTCAAAACTGTACCCTAAATTTTCCTTGGGTGGCAACCACCCCCTAGTCTCTCTTCGACTTTGAAGGCATACACTGAAAAATATTTGGTGTCATTTTGACACTAAAACAAGTGTATGTAAAAAAATGGGTCCTCAGTTGGCCACCTAAAGGTGTCAAATTGACACAACTATGGGTGTAAAACACGACACCATTATGTGTCATATTCATTTTGCCACCGTGAGTGTACCTGAGGACCCATTTTCGAAAAATGTCATTACACCCCAAATGAGGTGTAAAATTTACACTCGCAAGTGTGAGATATATTTACACCCTAATTGGGGGTGTATTTTGGTAAAAGGGGAAAATTAGTATTTATCACCTCTAGCACAGTTTTGAGCTTTTTATGCTGATGCCCCAATTTCCATCAAATTGAAAATTAGCATTATTTGCGTGCACATTGTATAATCCAAATCATTAAATTCACCAAGTGGGTCTATCACCTGCAGCACAAAACATGCAGTGGATCTGCCGTCACATGCATCTATTTGGATTTTTGTGAAATACCAGTTTTGTAAAGTATCTGAAAGCTGAAACTCCATGCATGGTGACAACTATCTTAATTTGTCCCTTTCAGTTATCATTAAAAACACTCGAAAAGAAGAAGTAGACAGGATCTGTTATCAAATTTTATTTTTTGCATTCTCTGGCAACAAAAATAATTTGCAGAAACAATCATACATAAAAGTATTTGCTATCATACTGGATTCCCACATTGGGTGAAATACATTTGATAATCATAATCTTGCACTCATGCGACAAATGCATGAGTACAATCTTAAAATACTCTCACCTGCCACAATTTGTACTTACCCAGGGGCCAAACCCCACTTTTTATGTCAATGCTGCATGGGATGCTGTCAAGTTTTGTTGTGTATCACGTGTTTAGGGTACCTCCCATAACAACTTTCTAGTTGGACAACCCCGAAATATGCCCTCGAAACAAATTGGGCGTCCCAAAAAAATAATCCTGAAACAACAGGTGCAACAAGAGGTATGTAGTGATTTCATAGAGATTAAGACAACCTTATAGGTTCCTTACTTTTATTTGGCTACAGAAATAACTTAAAAGGAAAAACAATAGGTGATTTTATAATTATGCTTATATTCACAGAGCAAACATAGCTGAAATTTCGTATTTCTCCTATCCAATAGGAATTTTTCACATGTTTGTAACCAAAGAAACAGTTCTCGGCTTAAAATCCTTTTAAGATGATGATATTTTTTAAACAGATCACTTTATCAATCAGTGCAGAATCAAATTTTCATATTTTAGGGACACCTGTTCATTGAAATCTCCCAGGGCGTGGCAAAGCACCTTTAATGCCATTTTCCAGTCATGTCTCATTCAACCACTCACGTATCCTCCTTGTAGAAGGTACCATTGTTGATTCGTTATCACCACAGCTATGCAATACCTACCCCGCGTTGCCCATTGATTTTCGTTCAATAAAGTAAGGGCCAGTAAACTTTTTCCGTGCCACACAGAAAGGTTTCTCTCGACTCATATTTGTATCAAAGTTGAAACTTGGAGGATTCCCGGCTGGTGCATACTCAATTTGTGGATGTTAACCTGACTATTCATAAAAAATGCTTCGTCAGCAATCGTGAATGCACGTCTACCTGACATCGATCCAATAGCACTTGGAAGAGGTATGTCTCTCGAAGCCATCATGCAGAGTTGATGGTAAATGCACATTCTGTATGGATGGAAGTTCAATTCAATTTTTATTATCTGATTGAACGATGAACGGAGAGTCTTGGCTCCGGGCCGCCCGAGGTGACCCTTGTTTCCATTAAGGCTTGTGCCATATGATCTCGCAGAAGTCTTATATTTGCCCACATGGTCAGCTTAGATGGCGGATCCCTGTCGGGAAAGGCCTTCCTAAAAAGCATCTTGAGTAGCTTGACTGCTTGTATGCTCGTTGTGTCATGAGAAAATATTGTTAGGTAAAGAATGTTTAGACTGATTGCCCACAATGGCTTTAGTAACCACCAATAAACCTGTAGGTTTATGCACAAAAATCACAACTTATGTATCACTGTGCGATGGGGGGCGGGGGGGGGGGCATTGGCGGGGGTGGGACTGGGGGGGGGAGGGGGATGGGGGACGGGGAGGGGGAATGCGGGGAAGGATGGAGGAGGAAGGGTGGGGGGGGGCGCGGACTGGGGGGAAGGTGCGGGGGGTGAGTGGGCGGGGGTGGGGGGAGGGGCCGGCGGGGAACGGGGGGGGGAGGTAGGGACGGAGGGCCGCGCCGGGGGGGAGGGGAGGGGGGTAGGTGCGGGGGTGGGGGGCATTGTGGGGTGTTCTGGGGTTTTGGGGATGTGGTGGGGGGAGTGGGGGGCGGGGGGGGGTACGCGGGGTGGGGGGGGGGACGGGGAAAAGGGAGGGTGGGGGGGGGGGGGGGGAGGGAGGGGCGGGGGTGGAGGGAGAGGGGGGCGGGGCGGAGGGGGGGAAGGGGGGGAGGCGGCGGGGGGGGGACCCGGGGGAAAAAAAATAAAAAAATTAAGGGGGGGGGGGCGGGGGTGTGGCGTGGGGGGGGGGGGGGGAGTGGGGGGGTGACGGGGGTGGTGGGGGTTGATGGGGGGGGGGAGGCCGGCGTGGGTGGGGAGTGGGGGGTGAGGGGGGGCGTGAGGGGGAGGGGGGGGTTGGTGAGGGTGGATCGTGTGAGGCGGGGGGGGGTGTCCTGGGTTGGGGGGGGGGGTGGGGTGGTGTCGGGGAGGCGGGGTGGGTGGCGGGGGGGTGGGATTTGGGCGAGGGGCGGTGGAGGTAGGGGGGGGGGGGGGGTGGAGGGGGGAGGGGGTGCAGCGCCGCGGTATGAGGGGGGGGGTGGAAGGGTGGCAGGGCGGGGGGGGGGTGAGGGGGGGCGTGGGGGGGGCGGAGAGGAAGATATGAGGGAGGGAGACCGGGGGCTTCGGGGTTTATCTTCCTCTGGGGGGGGGGGGGGATGGGGGGGAGGCCCTTTTTTAAAAAAACCCCTTTCCTTTTTTTTTTTTTTTTTGTGGGGGGGGGGGGGGGGGGAGGGGTGTTGGGTTGGGGGGGGAGGGGGGGGGCGGGGGGGGATTAGGAGGACGGAGGGGTGGAGAAGGGGGGGGCGGGCCTCGGCGACGTTGGCTGCGGTGGGAGGGAGGATGGGCGGTTGCGGTGGGTTTAGTTGGGAAGGAGGAGGTGGGTCGGGCCGAGGGCGGAGGAGAAGGGCGGAGGTTATGGAATGAGGGAGGGTGGGCGGGGTGGGCCGGGGTGGGGATTGGGAGCGCTCAGGGAGTGGAGACGGCGGGCTGTGCCGGCCCCTGCCCAGAGGGGGGGGGGGGGGGGCGGGCGGCGGAGCGGTGGGTAGTCTGGGAGTAGGGCGGCGGGGGGGAGCGGGTGGCGGTGGTGGCGAGAGGGGGGCGGCGGGGGAGGTCGGCAGTGAAGGGGGGGGGGGGTGGGGGGGTGCGGGGGGGGGGGGGTGGGGGGGGGGGGGGAAGTGGGGGGAGGTGTGGGCTGAGGGGGTGTGAAGACGAGGCTGCGGGCTTCGACGGGGGGGCACAGGGGGGAGGGGGGGGGGCGGGGGGGAGAGGGGGGGTGGGAGGTGCCTGGTGCCGGGGGGCAGGTGGCGCCTTGGGGGGGGGGAGGAAGGGAGGGGGAGGTGGATGGGGCGAGGGAGAAGAGGCGGTCGTGGGGTGGTTGAGATGGGGGTGGCAGTCGGGGGGGGGGTGTGGGGTGGGGCGGGGGGGGGCGGCGTGTAGGGGGGGGGGAGGTGCTGGGTGGGGGGGGCAGGGAGGGGGGTGGGCGGGAGGGGGAGGTCGGGGAGAGGTGGATGGGGGGGTGAGTGACGACGGAGTGGATGGCGAGGGGGGGGGGGGGGGTGGTGGAGTGGATAAGGTGGTTAGGGGGGGGGGGTAAGGCGGGGGGTGGGGGCTGGGGGGGTTGTTTGACGCACGCCGTGATTGGGCGGTGGTTGGGGGGGCGGGGTGTGGGAGGTTAGTTCGTAGTAGTGAGTGGGAGAAACGTGGGGGCGGGGGTCGGGCGAGGGGGAGGTGAGCGGTGGGGGGGGTGGCGTGGGGGGGGAGTGAAGTGGGGTGGGGGGGGAGGACGTGGGGAGGGGGGGAAAGGGGGGGGGAGGAAGGGGGGCGGGCGGGGCGGTTAGGACCGGGGGGGGGGGGGGGGGGGTGGGGTGGAGGGAGGGGGGGTGGGAAGTTTGGCCTAGGGGGGGTCGCGGTGTGGCGGGGGGCTGTGGGGCTTGTGGTGGGTGGGGTGGGTTGGGGGGGTTGGGGTGGTTGGGGTAGGGGGGTGTGAGCGGGGTGGGGGGGCGGGTGGGGGTGGGTGGGGTGGGAGGAGGCGTGGGGTGGGGGGGGGGGGGAGGGATGGGTGGGGGAGGTGGGGGGGCGTAATGTTTGAGCGGGGGGGGCTGGGGGCGTTGGGGGGTGGTGGGGTTTTTTTGTGAAGGGGAGGGGGGGGCGCGTGGTGGAGGCTGGTGGTTTTTGGGGGTTGGCTGGTGGGGTGGGTGAGATGGTGGGTGTGTCTGGGGTGTGGCGGGGGTGTCGGGCTGAGATTGGTACACTTCAGGTTTTAAAAATGGCTTGCCTTGTGAAAAATGGACCACGCACTCATCTTTGTTTGGCCAAAGTATGCAATAATTTTCTAGTTGTCCAGACCTCGGAATTTGTTAAGGGGAAGTCCCTGAAACAACGTTTGGTAGCCACACAACCTTTTGCCAGCAATTTCCCTGTCAGGTAAAACCCCATGTGGCCCCGCACTGGGTTTATAGCTGTGCTGATTGGCCATTGCTCAATTCATGCACTGCTGCACGCGCATATGCAGCAAGACAAAAAAGGTCATAACGTATGTGCGTTGCAACGCGTTGCGAGAAGAAGTAGCAACGCGTTTGCGGAAACATTTTCGGCAACGCGTTGGGCACCGAAGGCCAATCAGAAATCATGAATTTCTGGTGACACGTATTTGCGAAAAATAAGGACACCCACACCGCGTTGCTAGAGAAGTTGCAACGCAGTTGCACAAACAATCACCACGCGTTGTCGAGTTCAGAACGCGTTGCCGAAGCTTCCAAGCCGATAAGGGTTCATGAACGTATTGCGCAACGCGGTGTGAACGAAAGTCAACTAACGACGTTTTGCGACATTCTCAGGACGCAACGGCGATTGCGGCGTGTCGGCCAGTCAAAATCATGATTTCGTGACGTATTTCAAAAAATAATGGCCATACGTTATGACCCGTGATTGCCTTCCAACGCCGTTGTGAAGCTATACAATAGTGTTGTGAACGCTCGCGCAAGCTGTTGTGAAGCTTGCAACGCGCTGTGAAAGCCATAAGGACCATAACGTATTGCCGCAGATCGCGCTGTGGATCTTATTATTTTTTTGAAATAACGATCACAGATCATGTACATGGATGATTTTTGATGGGCCAGACGCTCCGCCAAAGCGCGTTTGCCGAACGAAGTGTCCGCAAACACGCGTTGCTACTTTCTTACTAACCGCGTTGCGGCAAGGTACGTTTTGAACAATTGATGGCGTTTGGACACCTTCGCAACGCGTTGGAAGCTTTGCACGCGTGTGAAAGCCTCAGCAACGCGTTGTGAGGCTTGCAAGCGTTTGAGGTTTCCAACAACGCGTTGCTAGATACTTGCAACGAGTGTGGGTCATAATCTTTTGAAATATCGAGTCACAGAAATCCGTCATCTACATTGGCGACGCTGCAATCGCGTTGCTACTTTCTAGGCAATGCGTTTGCCGAAATGTCGCACGCGTTGTGGCAATACGTTATTGCCTTTATGGCTTGCGATACCACGCATGCTTCCAAACAACAAGCTAACAGAAAGCTAGTTTGCGGAACATGAAATTGTAATGTGTTCACAGTTTAGTCTGGTAGGTATTTGGGTGACAGTTATTAAACAACATGAACAGGGCTTACATTTATGCTATTTCACTAAATTATCAAAAAATGTATGATAAACATGTAGCAGATCGGTAAGTTACCACGGGTCGTAACATGGCTGACAAAAATGGCGAAGAGAAAACTTTTGTATGTGCGCAAAGGCGCCGATGCGTTTTGATACCGTCGATTTTTACGCTCAAGTTGGTCAGAATTACACTCATTGGTGCATGATGCTTTCGACACCTCTAAAAATCGTAAGCTTTCCCGCCACTTTGACAGCGCCTGGAGTCATTCAATTTAATAATGACACCAGCTTTGGTGTGCCTGTAAATCACGAAATGATCACCGTCGGACACTTAACAGTAAACATTGACACTATTACATTTCAATTTTGAGTCCAAAATATACGCTTTGTAAGTGGAATTTACAGTTGACTCCAAAAGAACTTGGGTGTCGCTCTGACACGTGGATATTTTTTTTATAAGTGTACCTAACCCCAGTAAGGTTATACTCTTCACGATTTTTTTTTGCGAAAAATACACCGGAAAGAGGAAAGAATGAGAAAGTGTTTTTTTACGAAAGCTTTGGCGCGTTTGTAGCACACTGGAGGAAAGTTAGCATAAAGGGGGGGGAAACCAATACCTTGGTAAGCGAGGGTGAAACGACGTTATTTCTGAATTATTGCCACAAAAATGTTTAATGATAATATTGTTTCATTTTTTATAAACTTCACTTGACCCGCATTTCGTTCATGCATATTGTGTTTGTGTTACCAACCTGGGTCCTGATGAATATGCCACTATTGCATATATGAATTATCTATGACCACACATTGAATTACAGGATAATAGGAGGGGGGGGGGTGGAACTCTGACAAATTTTTGGAGAGTTAGTAAGGGGGGAAACGTGAAAATACATATGAAGAATAGAATGGGGGAAGGGGAATCTGAAATAAATCAGGTTATAAACAAACATTGAAATTGAAAAATGCCCACCACACTCCCCCGTGTCGTAAAGAACGATCGCTCCCTACCCTTTTCTCGGAGATATCTAGTGAACCATACAACAAAAACATACCCTGGGTGCGTAGGGATCTCGAAATGACCTTAAAGGGTAATGGAATATATACTGAAGAATGTTTCGAAATTTGATAAATAACTGCACTGAAATACCACATACCACAAGGATTTAATGACTATTTCTTATTGCAAAAAATGCATAAACTTCAATAAAAAAAAATGTAGCATTACACTTGTTCAACTGGTACTTTCATTAAAAGATGGCGCATGGAAGTGTGTGACATGGAGTGTACATTAGGGGTGTTGGTGGGAAAGTGAGGGAAATACCAAGTCAGTAAGTCATACTTATAATTATCTCACCAGGTGTATGAGGGAAGGGGCTAGACATTAAGAACATGCTTAAGTGACAAGGGGGGGGGCGGGGGGGTTCACTAGGGACGCCTCCAAAATTTGCTTTTCGCGCTGGTCGCTTTGCGCGTGGGATTTTGCGCCGAAATTTTTGTGTAATTGTCTAACTTTTTAAATGCGCTTCGCTTTTATACCACGAACAATTAAAAAATCAGGCCGTCGTAATGACGTTAATTGTGAGGGTCCATATGGACCCAACCCCCCTTGGGCACTATTAACGGACGTCACCGAACCCAATAGAATTTTTGTTTTTGCTGAATTATGTCCCCATACATATACCGTAATACAATCTAATAGCCAACGTTAAAACAAGAATTAACCCTATTATGTGCTGCGAATTGAAAACAGGCTCACAATTCAATGTGGACGCGTTGCATGAAGAGATTTACTGATAATCAAGTCTTATGGGAGAAAATGAGTTGCTTGTGATTTGCAAACACCCAGTTAAAAATAAGGATTCCTCGTAAAACTTCAAGGTTTTTTGTTATATATGTAATTTGGTCTTCTAGAATAGATATCGAAGCTTGAAAATACGGTTTTCAAAAAAGGTTTGGATGTAAGCGCAAGGCGTTCATTTGAATTTTCCGTTGTTTTGCCCTTTTTTGTGCTTGTTTTGCCAGCTACACAACATACAACCTTTCATTTTTTATTGTGAGTTTGGAGTTTTTCTTATGAGCCCGTCAAATGTGGATATAGACATTTCATACAAAAATCCTCTCGGGTAAAGTGGTTCCTTAGGGGGTCCCATGGGAACCCCCCTTTGGCACCAGCGGGAGTAAAAACCCTTGGTCAACTAAAGTGTTAATTAATAACAGTAATAATTAAGTAGTATTACATTCATATAAAAGACCGTCCTAAGGGAAAGATTAATCAAACAAGACCGACACCGACGAGGGACAAGGACAACACAGGAGAGTACGGACGACAAAGGACAGCCTAGGGCAAAGCTTAGGTTGCGGGCCCTGCATAGTATACGAACGCAGATCCGAGCAAATAATGATGGGTATGAGAAGGAGGATATCAAGACAGTCAATAATAATCACAAAATTAGGTATTGTGTTAGTAACTTGATTTTGACACAGGCTGGGTGTGCTTGGTTGGCTTGAAATGCGTGCATTATGTTTTTTTTTGTTTTAATAATAAATTTTTTGAAAGTGTTTTCTGAATGGTGTGCGCTATGGATTAAGAGTTAAGAAAATATGTTTTCTTCTAGGTATAAGTTTTTTTTTTGTTATACTTTATATTCACAGTTTGTTCCAGAGAGATGGTGGTAACAGGAGCCAACGTATTTGATTGCGTTTCTAATTGTGAGGAGCGGGCACGCTGGAGCGGTATGTGATGAGGTATATCTGTAATATAATATGTGGATTTCACTTTTTTTGGGTAAAGAACCATCAAAGATGAATTCTTGTTGGAGAGGTAGCTTCGATACAGAAAACAGAGCAAGCAGTTTGATAGTTTGTTTAGTATCAAGAGTAGTGCATAAGTTTTTTAACTCATAGAAGAGTGCGTTGGAATGAGAGTGAGTAAGGTGAGTTTGGTTAGTTTGAACATTGCGGATGGCCTTTTTGAAGTTTAAAAATCTTGTGTCAAGCTGGAAGTATAGTTTCTGTACTGGTCACTACGGACAAATAGTTATTTGGTGTTGGGATATTGAATAGACCAGGCTGTTACAGTATGTGATACTAAGGAAATATAGTGTGTTAGCAAGTGAAATAAAGATTTTGGAAGGAAGTGTGTGTGCTTGAGTTTTAAGGAGTGCAAACCTCCGGTGGAAACTCCATGATTTGTAGTTTGAATAGATGTGATGTTCACAGAGTTTAGTTGGGGGATATCAAGTTATGATCCCACAACCAAATTGTGTCCATGATTCAACAGGCGCGCTGATTGAGAATATTGTCAAGTAATTACAGTGGTATGTGTGTTTTGGATGGTCGTTTTACTATAGTGTGAAAGGGTGAATATAATTGTTTGCTTACATTCGTGATAATTTTGCGCTTTAAACCAAGTGGGACAGTTGGAGTTCACGGATTGAAAATGTTGATAAGTGGGTTCAGTTGGATTATTTGGAAAGGAATATGTTGGTATCATCGGCAAAAGAGAAAAATATGAAAAAGTGTTTCTACAATACAATTACAATACAACGAGACGGAATTTTGCTGTAGCGCCTTATCAAAAACAAGTCAAGCGCTTAGCAAAATATGACGAGTGAATTAATAGTTTTTCTAGCCTAAAAAAATAGGTAATTACAACAGGTTTGTATAAGTACGGACCATAGTATAAGTACTTAACATCGACACTATGTTAAATAAAAAAAAAAAAAAGAAAGACGCGCACAGACTTAAATATCATGTGCAGGCAAAATAGGCTAATGACAAAAAGAACTAGAATTTAATCAAACAATAAACTCTTAGGAAATAGATGGAATTTCAGGATTTATTATAAAAGATAGACAAATGACTAGGAGAAGTGGCGCACAGAAGATAGGCAACGAAGCTCCATAGGCTAGGGGCCGGCATTGCTGAAAGCCCTGTCTACGCACTGACCTTTTTTGTGCGGGAAAACCGGGAGGAGCGGCTTTCTTGTCATCTGCAGATCGCTAATCTGGCCGCCAGGAAGATACAAAAGAGGTATTCGGACAAGGAAGATGGCGCACCATTGTCCGGAAATGCCCTTGTCAATAAGTAAGCAGGCATAAGGCATTTAAAAGACAACGCGGCTCGACTAATTGCGTGCAATGGAGCTCGTTTAAGGTAGTGTGCTGGCTGGATTGTCTCTATATTTCAGATCTGAACAGACGCAGCATGGCTGTCCTATTCTGCAAAAAGTCTGAAAGTTTTACGTTCGGATCTCTGGACATTCCAACAAAAGTGAATTGGACATATGTACACCATATGCGAAGATAATTAAAATCAGGAAACGGGACGAAGAGGATGACAACTGCGTACATAATGATTAAGAAGCGGTGGTGGATCGCCGGGTAAAGTATTGCGAAGGTGGAAGTTAAAAGATTTAGTGATGATCCTTACATGTTCAGTCATAGGACATGTAAGATCAAACAAGACACCTAAGCGTTTTAATTGGCCGATGGGACTGGGGAAAGCATCTCAATGTCCCGACCTGATGGTTCGTATATTCTTGAGGAAAGGCCGACTTGTTTCTAAATAGGGTAGATTGAACATGCGATGAAAAATTCTGTCTTTTCATCAATTCAATTGAGTAGTTGTTACAGCGAATGTCCATTGCATGATTTCATCAATTAAAAGAGCAGAAAAAGAGAGTACTTGACAGCATGCTTTGGGCGATATCACCAGTAGCAAGTCTAGGCATCAAATGTCGATGTAGCTGCAATTCATTCAGCACTATACGTAGGTGTGGTAAGCAATTTATGTGCGTCCGGATGATGGATGCGATTACAGTATGTGAGTACATTATGAAAAAGATGAGGCACGACCGACAGAACCTGAGGAAGACCGAAAGGGAGGATGATGCTTGTTTGAAAGGTTTGCATCCCAATGCGACACACGAAGAGAGCGTGTTTCTGCAAGGGGGTAGGACCGAATCCACTGTAAGGGCGTACCTTTAATTTTGAAAGTAATCACGTATACCTAGGGTCCATGAAAGAGACATGGTCAGCGGCATGGGATTCAACAGTGATCAAAAGCTGCTATGAAGAGCTAGCAGCACAATAATGTCAAACTGACTATTACTGTTGTGATCATTGCATGAGGATATCGCGTCTGACATCGCAGGTACGTTGCCGTACGGTTCAAGTGACTATGGTGTTGTCGTTATTTGTAAGCTGATGGAAACTTCGTCCAGGTTAAGGTCAGTTTGAGACAAGGATGTCCTTATCTGGGGCAGCTCAATAATTTTGCTCGCAGTAGAACTTAGACACGCAGCTATAGTTTGCACGCAGGGCGATAGGTTTTTTTATGAAGCACCTCTTTGTCTAAGGGAAGGATTTTGTGAGAGTGGGGTTGTCACGCAGCTTCCGGGAGGTCTAGCATGGAAAAACACGACAGTGACGGATAGAACTTTTTAATGGGAGTCAGTGTGTAACTGGCCTCAGCCAGAGTATGACAAAACAGTCTCCTAATGTAAGCACCCATGGAATGGTTTGGCAAGGAACATGGTCTTGAGAGGTGACGTAATCACTTGGTACCTCTATTGTCAACAGTGGAATGGATTAAACTTCATGTATTGGAACGGTCTCATCAAGTATTGTCTCGCTTGGATCATTCATGTTTGGCCAGGACAATTATCAATGTCCCGTCTGATTTTGTAGACCTTGTCGCTGAAAACCTGGCAAATGAAGGGCTACTTAGTTCAGTGCTGAATTACGTAGGAAGGATTGTTTAGTTTTGGGGTTCAAAGCTATTAGAGTCAGTAGGAAAAACATTTGGTTGGTTGTTAGAAATTTTCCTAGATTGTTATTACTGTAATGTAAACATTCCTCTAGCATGAATGAAGAGGTTACCAGTCCAATGCTGATTGTACTTCAGGGGATGCATCTCAGATCGAGCACTCCTTTCTTATTTTTTTACCCATTTTTCGCTACTAAACGTCATAGCGTTGGCCGTTGTATGTCTGGCAATCATAACATTTATCTTTACTTAAAACCAAGGTGATTAGGCGTGGGTCTAAATAATGCGGGGCACGCTGTTGGAGGAGGGTGCATGGGACTCGAGTACACTTAATTAAAGACTAGTCGAAAGAGTTTACAAGAGCACCTCACAACTGAAGCGCTCACGAAGGTCAACGAATGCCATATCCGTGAGATGTTAAAGGTCATTTGAGAAAGAGTCCTTTGTCAAAATTCTTTTATATTTTTTGATTGGCTGAACATAGTTCTCATGAGTGGTGATTTTGGCTGCTAATTGCGTAACAATGTAATCAACGATGAATCAGAGCCTAGTCCAGCAAGACGGGGTTCCCATGCCAGCAACTATCCATGTTCAAGACGAGATATGATCAGGTCCGGGTGAACCATGCTTTATTTGGTAGGGCAATAGAGTAGTGATGATGTGAAAAGCCACGATTAGCATGCCAAGAAAATTCTCCAAAAATGAGTAGACTCCGGTTTAGCGGGGCGGAGGTTCAAAACAATGCACGTTGGAAGAAATCACCCAGCCGTATCGTTTTAGCGGGAAACAAGAGCACAATTTCTCATATAGGGAAAGTAGTCAAAACTCGTTTAAAGTGGAAAGTTGATATTATGTTGACGGACTCATTTTCCCTGGACGACTGGGTTGTGGACGATACACAGGGACGAGTCTAACACTAGTTTTGTTCATTACCACACAAGCATGCTAAAAAGAAGGTGGTGTATTAATGCTTCGGGTTTGTATTTTGAATGTTTAGGCAAGTTTGGTGGATAGTTATTCCAACTATGGTAAGACCTTCATGGGAGAAGTGCAGGGAAAGGAATAATCCCCAGGCGGCAGCTCAGCAATGGACCAACAGGATCGCTTTCAGACCCGAACCGAGGTTTCAGTCTATTCAAAATAAATGTCCAGCATCAATTCTCAATCATGTCATCATTAGAGGATGATGGAGGCCGTTCTTTTTTACGGAAGGAACGCGGGCAGTCCATGACGGATGTGGAAGAGTAACTTTTCATTATGTTTGTGGAGCAGGTGGTCACGGATGTTGCTGGAGATATCCGTGTTGAGACATTGCCCGAGTCATGATGGGACCAATTTTGGTTTTTAGAATGTGTCTGGATATAGCTGAGGGTGCAGCGTGGTGACGTCGGGGGATGTCCTGGATGTAGATAATGGATGAAATTATCAATGTTGGCCCGCCTGCGGGGGAATGTGAGAATGGTAGGGGTTACGATCATCTCCATGACTGTTTGGTGACGGGAGTCCAGCTTACTGGCATGATTCTACGCTTCATGTGCTTCCCTCCCTGATGGGCTCTCTGTCTAAATGAATCTCATAATCATTAATCCCAAAACTAAAGTTACAGAAAACCCTAAATTAGGAATTGTAAATTACAAGTTCTTAAATACAAATTACAGGATAGTATACACAAGGAAATACAACTACAGAATAGGCTTATCAAGGTGCTGGTTACAAGGATCCAGAGGCTGTGTTCAGCTAAGGAATAAATTACAATTCTAAATACAATTACAGATGTTAATACAAAGATAGCATTAATTTACAATAACTATACAAGAATGCTGGTAAAAAGGGATCAGAGCTGTGTCCAGCAGGTCAGGAGGCAGGCGAAAGACGTCTAAGATGTTCGGCCTTCACCAAAAAGGGACCAAGTATAACAGACATGACAGCTGATCAAATATACACAATCCAAATATTATAGCAATTTAAGAACAGCATATAAGAGCATATAAAAAGAAGATATAATTTTGTGAGCATAGGCCGGCAGTCATATAGGACTATAAAATTAAAACCAGATAGGATTAAACTGGCCGGAGTATGATGACCAGAGGGCAGCTGATTTGGGGGGGGCCCGCGACAGAGGACGCTTTTGCTTGTATAAGGTAGGGGTGGGGCATATGGACACACTTTTTTTCAAAAACGAGTAGATTCGTGGGCCATTTTGGCTGCCAGCTTGAAACGATTCTAAGCACGCATTTTCAGATCAAAATGGAATTTTTGATGGTGGTGGTTCCATGGATTTTTAAATTGTTGCATGAAAGTCAGGATGGGGAAAGTTTTGCCCAATGTTAGACATTTACTTCAATAAGAAAATGTTGATTCTCACCTATTTTGTCAGAAACTCACACACAGATGACTTCGTATGATGCTATAAATATGGCAAAGAAGGAAAAAATATAAGAACATTATTTCTAGAATTGCGAAGGGATTCACGTGATGTGGCCTTGTATTTTCCTTTCCTATTAGTAGCTCGTCTAAGAAAAGGTTGTCGGTTACCAATTATTACGGGGATTAAAATATGCGCCAAAGATATTTGTTCTCGGAGCCGGAGTGGGAGGGAAACTATGTAAAAAATCAAACGCACTAAAAACATAAGAAAAATGTACGCACAAGATGGAATACCAGATTTGACAGAAATCATTTAGAAGGGCTATAGATTTAATTTCATATAAAAACTAGTCCATCACATACAAGGCACGAGACTTGTATGGACGTTAGGGTTATAGCGGAACAAGGAAAAGCTGCAAAAAATTTGCAACACGTTTTTGAGATATGTTATTGTGATAGAGTTTGCAAATACTTAATTATTCACAAGATTTATCCAAGACCTCACTTGTGAAACACGCGTGGCGGCAGATTGGATAAGCGCACGCAGGGACTCATGATCATAAAAAACCATTGTAAATCGTAACAGCTTCACGGAGTTGTCCGCGCTGTAGGATCAAAAAGCGCGGTGTTGAGTGTCACTGGGCAAAATACTTAATGTCTTCACATTGCCCTCGTTTACCCAAGCGTAATCCGGGGGGAACAGATTATGGGGATTTAGCCAGCTGCCGGCCTAGATGAAGCGAAGATGATGGTGACGATTCCTGTAGGCAGAGTAATACATATAAAAAGGCAACAGGCGCTTTGATCCTCGGAAAAGGCGCTTTACCAAATCGTCGGGAATTATTATTATTAGAGAATATTGTGGACAAAACGCAAGAAACAGAAATTGAAACATCAAGAAAAACATTTGTCATTATTGAATGAAACGCTCGTGATATAACGATGCGTTTGTAAATAAGAATGCTGGTACCAACGTTCCCCTAAGTGGTGCAGAATAGACATGCAGTACTGCCGTTAACCCTAAAAAGATGCCGGGCTTTTTTGGACCCATCTCACCGCACATGGTCTGGGCGTCGGGGGGGGGGTGGGATTCGCCCCCTTAGTATCTCGAAAACAGAATTGATGAACTTATATATGGGTGGTAGGGCTACTAGGTGGACTCAGCTTGACGCCATTCCCGAGTCCACGTGATACCAAAAAAAAGTACAAAACTATACCTTGTATGACGTCACTGTGACGTCAAGACATGAACGTCAGTTCAGAAAATGACAAAAAGAATCTAAAAAAAGTTAGCAAAATTCATGGTTTGTTTTTCGACCAGATTTTGGCAGGGCAAAAAAGATTGGATTGTTTGTCTGGGGCTATGATGTGTGTTACAAGTATGCGCACAACTGCTGCCTTAACTACAAATATAAATCAAATAATAATAAGATGATTTATAAAGAGCATAGTAGTTTGTAATCTGAAATGGATCCTAGCACAAAGAAACATAGGATTTCTTGCTGGTTCCAGTAAGTTTAAAATAGGAAAAAAGCTTTTATTCGCACGCCAATTTATCAGGGCACCAAGTCCAAAAATATTTTTTGTAGTTTCTTCTCATTTAAAAATAAAGAAATTCGCGCAAAAAATGCCACCAAAAAGGTCAGAAAATTACGGCAAAATTTATGCAAAATGCAGGACATTTGAAAGAAAAAGAGTAAGTTTGAAATTACTGTATTGTCTTTTGGCGTATTAAGAAATTTGGAATTTGAATAGATCTACAGCAGAATTAGCATAATTAGAATGGGGATGAACTTTGAATGTCATAGCTTACATAGAAATTAGCATATTAAAGATAGCATATTACAAACCGTACAAAACACTTGGAGTCATTTTTTACATGCAGGCACAAACACGAGACGGTCACTGGACAAAACTTCAGACATTCCAGTTTCCTTCTCCATACCAAAAAACATACGCTTTGCAACTTATAAAGAAAAATAAGGTCTTTGGACCCGTCCTAACTTTTTCCCGACCTAATATCCAATATGTTCAGTGTTGCCTTGCATTATTGACGTTTTAATTATTGACGTATAATGGGAATGTTTGCACTTATTTTGGATCCAAGTATGCAGTTCAACCGTGTGCAGTCTTTTGACCTCAGAGCCTTATTGTTCGTGCTCAGTCAGACAGGGGGAGTTTTGCCGTACACCGGGATTTCTTTTTTGACCCATCTGACACATTATGAATCGGAGTGCCCTTTCAAGGACATAAAGCGCCTTCAGAAGTTTGTCAGCAATAAAAATGGTTGTGTCAGATGGAGTCAGGTTACGGAAACTCCAAGTTACACAGTCCAACATAGCCCGTATTGTAAAGCACAACGACCACGACTCTTGGTTTTGTTAGTAATACTCAATCTATGTTCATTAGATGTTGGAACACTCTCTGTAGATGGGGTTCATGTACCCCCTCCCCTAATGATTGCATAAGCACGACACTTAGTCAATCTCGCTGCATTTATTATTTTCATACACTGAGCACTGATCGCTACACATTGGATAGGCAAATATCTACGCGATGGATTAGGTCGAGCGGTTGAGAACAGAAGAAACCGGAATGTTGTCACAGAAGCCAGCGTACGTTGCTCTACCCGTAACATTCACTCGCTTGTTGTGAGGTTTCGCTTGTCGATGATATAATGTATACTTAGAAAAGTACTTTCCTGGTTCAAGATCTGGTAAAAATACAAAGCGTTTACAATTTCTTGCTTTGTTCTGGAGTCTAATTAGGGTTGCCCTTTCGTCTGAAATTAGAAGTAATAGTTATTGCCTATTAATACGTCAAGCGGTAAATAAATATTTTTCAATACCCGACCTATAACCCACCTTTTGCGTGAGAAAACCAATACAAAACCATTACATAAGACTGGGGAATAGCCTCATAGATCGCTCGCATGGAACAGGCTATAGGAACGGTTGGTATGGCGCTTCCGGTACTAAACATTTTCAAAGAAACGGTTAAAATATACATCTCCATAGTCAACTTACCCCAGGGGCTAATGGCCCTACCGGGAAAAATTAGAATCTCTGTATGGGATCCACTCGCTCAAGCGCTGTTTAACAAATAGTCTACGCCTATCATGGATGTGGCGGTCTTCAAAGCCGGCTCCCACTTCTTCAGAACATGCTCACCAGATACAAGAACCACATACAAGAAGTAGAATTTAGGACGTCATCGCCCTCTATGGCTCCTCTCCGAATATGAAGAGTAGTGCAAGGATTGTTGTGATGGCTGAACTGGCTTTAACGAATATTATGTCACAGTACCTGCAGCGTTATGAAGAATATGCAAGAACGAGTCGACGTTCCTGCCAGTGATTGCGAGTCGATACGAGTTCAATGTAAATGGCATCCCCCCTCTTCTGATGCAATTCTCCATTTCACGATGCACTCCGTGATCGTCAACCTGAATAAAAATAACCTGTCATACAAAGCGGGTACCAGGCTATCCAATTTGAAAATAGCGATTATTGCCCTATTTCATATCTTCAAGGCGTTAAAACAAATATTTTCAAATCCAGCCTCTTATACCCCTTTTTCTGGATAAAACAATAGCGAAATTTCCAATACATAAGACTGGGGCAGCACCAAAAGCGATCGCTCGCAAGAAAGGCTCACAGCCCGCTTCCCCATACTCAAGAGTTGGTGAACAAGAACAGGGGAGAAGAAAACGTTAAAGGAGGGAAACAGTCCGATTATGCAGGCAATATAATTTTTGTTAATATAATCTTCATCCAATAAAAACTTTCACTCTGCAAGAAAGTAATATGTATATAATAAGCCCTTCTCATACACCATAATGGAATGAAAATCTGATAAATGTATTAACACTCACAACCTAACCTAAATGGATAGGAGGTCAACAGCTCCTGTATCCAGATAATAGCACTAACCTACGGAGTATGTCGGCATGCTGCTTATTCATAAGCTCTAGATTGAGGAGGGAAACTGTGATGGAAAGTCTTGTCTTGAAACATCTGAGATGTACCATCCTAGCATGTCTCTGATCTCCACTCTCCCATGGCTCTTGAAAAAGCCTGTCATGAGACACCCCAGGTTAGCAGCCGCAGATGCACCACCACTTCTAAGACTGCATTCCAAATTTCTTGGGTTCCAATCCGACAGAAAAGAGCGCCTGTCTGAAAAGATTGTAAAATTCTAGAATATGATACTGGGGCTTACCCTCGAGTAAGCGATGGGGAGAGGTTTGATAATATTACAAAAAAAGATTTGCAACTGCGAAATAGAAAATCTTTCATCCGAAGCATGGGTCATAATTTAGCAACACTCAAGGATAACCGCTTTAAGTGGCAGCTAACAGGGCAGGTTGAGACGTATATTAGTAGCGCCTTATATACACCCATGCGGCGACTGCCTGAAAAATATTCAGTCGTTGAGCTATGCAAATAAAAAACATACATATGTGAAACGATATAGATTGGAGTCACATCTGCGATGATACTAATCAAGCTCATGATATTGAGACAATTCCGCTAAGCCATTAAAATCATACGCAATAATCTGATCTCGAAATATAGGTTGATACTGGAGTCCTGTGCTTCACTTGTAGGTTTAGCACCAACAACTTTTTCATGAACCTAATAGATAACATCTATTGCAGGAAGCGTAGAATCGCGGGGATTCATGTGATCAACAGCGCAGCATAATTACAGTCATATCTCCACTTAATGGCATAAAGTGATGAGTTTCTATCTGGAATACGGCGCTATAATCTGGTACAAGATGGGTCATAAAAGTATCTACTCACAATAATTCATGGAAAGCCGGCATTGCAGTACCTTATTATCTGATACACCCATTTTTCAGCAAATGTTGATGAAACGACTATTGTTACTGAGAGTGTAGTCTCGGTTTGCTTGTTGACGGACATCAAGAACCTTACGGCAGTCAGAGTGATGAGTATCCAGATACCGACCGCATAAAAATACGAAACAAAAGTGGACTCTTTGAACTCAACTTAAGCCGATTCAAAAATTAAACAATAACTCCAAAGTATCAGCAGAACGCTTAATTGTACCGAGAGCCCGTGTTACCCATGTCATCAACGCAAGCGGCCTCTAGAATATGCTATCAGCTGCAGAAAGAAATCAATGATTTCTCGAATAGTCCATACGGCATATAAAATTCATATGCTATGTTTAATACTCCCCAGGAACACCACCCCCAAAAGATCACTGATGAGTTAGTCGTGAACCTTACGAATTGCAAAAATTAATGCTTATTATATGGCAACAGACATATATATATGGATATTCAAATGCAGACGCCAACGCACAAGGGCGGGAAGCTTTAACAGGCCCTCAAGTGTTGAGCTGGGAGTACTTGGCCAAGGCTAAGGGAATAAAGAGGTGTCCAGGCACGCCAACCAATTATTTTTCACCGCCTCCAGAGTCATATGCAAACGCAATCCACAACACCATTGCGATCCCGGACACCAAACCTTGGAATTGATTTGGCCAATTTAGCCTTGTAATCCGTTGTTGTGGCGTAAGATCTATCAAACCACCGAAAAGCGGTGTGGCCCCCACTAATGCTGGTCAATAAAGCCGAAAAAAATGGGGAGTACACCCCCCAATCATCAGTATCTATTGCTCGACGCAGAGGGGTGCATCCGCGAACGTCGTTCACATCCCTTGTAGCAGAGGCACTGTAGTGTAAAGAGTGTGCGCATTAAGGATAAATTGGAATTTTTGGCCACACAAGTACTTAGGCTTGTGAGTAATCCCACGTAAAAATAATGATGGTAGCCTGCCGCAACCCCCCTAATGGCCCCAGCTTGGGTTCAGAGGTTTATCAGGGGCTCAAGCAAATTGAAAATGTTCTAAAATGTGGTTAAAAAGCACAGCAGTAGGGTTGTTTGTCTGGATTATCAAGGTTCTCAGAAAAGGTATAGTTGTACACATATCTAAGGAATCTTACTAGTGTACGGAGTTATGGGAGTAATAAAGAAATGTGAAAAGATGAGCGAAAAAGTTACAATTTTGGTCTTGTCGTACTAGGTCAAAAGTTAAAATGTGCTTTGATTCAGTTAAATGTGCATGCAAAATTGTTTCTCCTAGGCCTTATAGGATTGGAAATACGAGGACTAGTTGGCCTTACGTGTATGCTTAGTTTCACGTATCCAACAAACATGTCAATAGGTCATATAATCCATAGCTCTGACCAATAAGAGGTTACTTGATGTAGCCATTTTGGTTAATAACAGACACGAAGAGTATAGTCAAAAATCTATTCCCTATATTCAGTTGCCTATTAGTGGTTTACAGGTATTTAAAACGAACAATTTGTTGAAAACAATTTTACACTAATTGAAAATTGGAGCTAAAACTTTTAATTTTTGACCCCTGTACAAACCTAAAACAATTGCCTTTTTACCAATTTTTTACAGTTTTCATCTCCCATAGACAGTCCTACAAAATTATAAGGTCACAGGTAGTATACCTAACTATTACCTTTTTGGATCCTTGTAACCAGGACAGACATCATGGTGTGCTTTTCAACCATCAAGCGCGAATTGGTAAAAATTTTTACCCACTGGGTTAATTGGAATCCAAGCTGGGGCCATGAAAGGACGTTGGCAAGGGTGGTACATCAATTTTTTTTGCATTTCAATGTATTAAAAGTATCGTTGTAGCTAAAATTACCAGCACAATTTTATCCGGATTGCACACTCACATAAAGATCTGTGCCACTACAGATCCCAATATTTGGAGTTCCATTTTGTGGCACTAAAGCGATATGATTACCATCTATTATCTTTGCAAAATTGATATACATTCCAAAAATCATCAGTATGGAAATCAGTATTCTATAATCCTCCCTTACGATAGAATCGCACGAATACCTTTTGGTCACAGTATAACATTTTACTTTCTTACCCAAATTCGTCTAGGCGCAAATGCTTGCACCGCTAACCTGAAGAGACTAATTCCCTCCATGCGGGAGCTTTTTTTCACTATCTTTACGACCAGTACCCGTTTTACAGTTGAAACACCATTTCTTACCTTGTCAAAGCCCTATGAGCCTGTACTATCATTGCATTGTGGATAGTGAATAACCTGTGGGTAACGAATTTCCTAGTCAAAAAAACAATCTCTGGTGTAAGATTTCTTTTTTTGTTTTTTAATTTATTTTGTCCGACAGAAGAGAGTGTACTCCAACACCAACTATCACTTGTCCAAAATATATAGATTTGATCCCTAATTTTGATCGCTTTACGACACTTAATGTAACTCAAATATCTCGTTTTCACTTGAGAAATAGCACCCACATATATAGATATAACGACATGATATTCCCCGACGACAGACGCCAGCTTCTTTGCTGAAACCAGGGACAATGCCGTTTTGCCATAAATCAATGAATAATATATCAATGTTGACGTATTCTCTCTATAAACTTCTATGATACAAACCATTCTGTAATGACCAAGTTACTACCTAGCCAATATACGCTTTTGAACTGGATCCACTGGGTTTTTTCTTTCGATTTGGCAACCAAAAACCTGCATTTAGGAGGTCGGATATCTTAATCGATTAGCACTCTCGCATGCACATTATTCTTACTTCTTAGGCTCTACCCCAAGTCATCTAATGAAAAAGATCACAATGAAAATACCCAAACCTTCTTCCAATGATGACACCAGGGGGGTCAGGCAACTTGGTTAAGCCCAACATAGGGTGCTGTTGATGAAAGTCCAAACCCCGGTAAATTCTGTGAAAAAGAAAAATTTCTGACACCAGGCACCAAATCCCAGTGAAAATCAAAGACAAACTCGGTATGGGGCTTATGGATATGATCATAAAAATGTAAATTATGGTACCTGATTTCCAGATCAAATGAAAAAAGAAAATATTCCTTTCTTAAAATATGTTTAATGTCCACATTCCATCTCCGAAATCTACTGAACTTTTCTTTTTGTGCCAAAATAATGATTAATGTATCTTAGGTCAAGACATTAATCTTAGTTTACCTAACTTTGATTTGAAAGAGGAGAGTGAGCGGTTGACAGCATGAGGAACATCAAAACATGCAGTAAAACAATTAAACTCCTTACTTAACAACTCGAAATCGCCTCTGAAACAAAAGGATATTCAGATAACGCCGATTATTTTTGAAAACTGCACGAGGCGGCATCTCCAAAATGGTAATTCTTATCCATATTGGGATAATGTCCATAAACACAAAATGCAGAAGCTGAAATTTTTCCAAAAGTCAATGGAATCTTTAAGTCTGCCTTTAAATAGGGCTCTGGCTTGCCTTGCTCGAATATTCATGTCATTTTCACAAAAATGCTGATTTTACACGGCCAACAATCTGCATAGCGATTGAATCCAGTCCACACGGCAACATCTTCAAAATATACCGGTTGCTACATGAAGCGCACATTATGTGCAGCCTTGTAGATAACATTTTTCTCTGCCATTTATCTGTCAATACGAATGAAAATCATAAAAATCGTAATCCTCCTATCACATCAAACTCAGGTAAATCAACAGTTCATATGCAGGACGTGAATTCAAGAAAGAAGAGAAACATTCTGTGTCATGTAAAACATCAAACTACAGCATTATACAAAACTAATCTGCGACACAAGCCCGCAACATTCTGAATAAGAAAAACTAACATTTATCGAAACCCGCTGAAGGACTTTTCGCAAGCCGTACCTGTTAATCCTACTGGAACCTTAGCTTCCACTAATGTGTAGAGCTGTGGTGTTGTCGATTTGTGCGTAGTTTGTAATTTGCTCTTTGTGTGGTTACAAGTTACGACGCCTAGTGCCCAGCTTTCCATCATTACCTGGATAGCACAATCGTCGGTGCTTTGACGGACGGTTCTTGGCCATACCAGGATTACTTGCATGTTTAACCCACATTTCGGATTTATCATGACCTGATAGCTCGAAAAGATTCACTGGGCTGCTTAGCAGTATGAATGAGCCTTGGCACGAATCGGCAGAGTCTAAAAGCGCCCACGTCTTAGAGCATTCGGACGATGCGTTCTTCTCCTCTGTCACATTGAAGCAGTGATTGAGCCTGTGCGGAAGTTCTTTTGCATCAACTCCCGAGTCATCGCTAATTCTCAGAATGGTGATATTCATCAACAGCTTTCCAACCTAATTACACAAATATAAAGAGGAAATAGTCAGAAAGAATTGAGAATACCATTATTAATAGTTTAAATTCGACGGAGATTACGAACCATTTATTATATAGTAGTTGTATCTGATACTAGCAATGTGCGAGACTACTCTATAATACACAACTTCAGCCAAGCGTGGCGATTCTTTCTCGTTTCAGCGTACATCGTGAAATCCGCAAATTCAAATTACTTATTAGATTCCCGAGTACGAATTACGACACGAGTTTAGCTTGCGTTGTAAGTAAAATATGGAGAGTCAATCAGATGCAATATTAAGGGATTAACCCGAGTACAAAAAAGCGAAAGTCTACAAAACCACAAGTGCATTGACATAATGACAAGGCCCGTTGCCACATACAACGATGCTTCTTTAAAATAATGCCAAATAAAACATTAATGTAGACACCATATTCACCAACCGTGCATATAAAATTTAGTATAAATTATAGGTAAAATACATATAAACAAAACTGCAGTACTCTTTTGTCTGCAAGGGACCGACCATATTAATTTGTTTCTTCTTGTTAATGTATTCTAACGATGTTCTTGAAAGAAAGTTTTGCCTCTTCATTACGCCTCCTTTTCTGCAACACACCAAGTCCAACGCGGACTGAATTACGACTTGCTTGAAAAACATGGCCACGAGCATTAAATTCAAATTGTCTTGCAATTTGTCTACCTTGAACTTCTAAAATGATAAACCGCAGATTTCTTTTGATTCCTCTCCAATGTTCGCATTTGCCGTGCAGGAACACTTCATCTCATTGTCTCTTTTGAGCGGACTGAAAGGTGCTCCGTCAAAATAAGTCTGAAGAGAGCTCTCACATGCCTCTCTTACTAGTTGTAGGATTGGATAGGATGTTCTTTAGATAAATTCACGATCTGGTTCTTGTATCCGATCGGCCTGGGTACTTGAACAGTCTAAGGATTCACGGATGTTCACTGACAGAAACTCGGTCTCCTTGCGACATGGCACGCAAATTATCGACTATTAGCCTAAAAAGATTAGAGAGCTAAATGAAGTCGACGTCCTTGCCGTCGATTGCGAGTCGAACGAGGTCGCAATGAAATGCCCCCCTCCCTTGTTCAATTCCTCCTTTTCACGATGAACTCCGGGACGTCACCTGCTGAAACGCATAAACGCTCATACAAAGCGTTGGTTCACAGTGTCTATCCATGAAGATATACGATGATCTATATTCGAGGCAATTCTGCGAGTGATGATTTACCTGGGTACACGTCGTAGCCCATACACTTTATAAAAAATTTTCAATGCCAAAGGGAAAAAACTATTTATGAGCAGGTGAATACTACTGCCTTGTTGCTTTCTCAGGTGTGTTGTTACAGAAGTCACATTGAAAAGAAACGGGGTCTGCTCGAGTAGAGGGATTTACATATCTCTTTTACTGTGGAATTCTTTGGGATAGAAAAGGCCCCATAACGGTTCATGCCATAGTTGTTTAATGTGTTGGGTTTGGACGGTTGGCATGTGCTTATGGTAGGTTTTTAGATGCAAGCGCATTAACTGAAGGGTGGGCGAGCCTACTGCCTTTACTATGAGAGATAGCTGTACCCCGTTTTAACACAGGTTGCATAAGAAGGTTAGATAAACGCTCAAAAGGGCCTATCTCGGGAACTATGAGAAGGTGACAAGAAGTTCGGCAGACGCGGTGGGGTGGGAATGTAAGGGATCTTCCAAGAAGTGGCTCACTCCATCCGCATTATAGTGGAGTTGAGGCCTAGGACCCAGGTCAAAATCGTGTTACCCCTCCATAGTCGAGAAAATGGTTTGACACCTTTGGTAGTTAGTATGGACCCTCAATATCAACGCTAGGGGTAGGTTAGTGGTGAGAGTACTCTCAAATTGTGGTGCACTTTTCAATAGGGGCCATTTAAAGTTTATAACAGGTGGTCAAAATTTAAAATGACTCCAATCATGTTGAAATGGATGCAATATGTGTCCGTTTCTAGTCATAAGGATTCCGAAAAATGTATTAGGCTTGTACTATCTATGTGACCCAATTGGTTTTTGTGAGTTATTGGGTAAAAATGGTCTACTACTACTAAAAAAGGCATATTGAAAAAAATGGTCAATTTCTATTGGTAAAGGGTTGCAAAATCGAAGTTGCTCCAATTTTGTTGTGAAATAATAGATTAGAGTGTCATTAGACGTTAATTGAGTCAAAATAAGAGAATGGTTTGTACCATCGTGCAATGCTCATTAGTTACATGTTATGGGACAAAAAATGGTCAAGTAGGTCAACATACCCATTGGTTGTTGACCTTCGTTGACCTTTATCTCAGTCGTAAGCCATTAACTTAAAACATAATAAAACTATACGCGTTTTATGAGTCCTCTTACCTCAGGGCATAACCTTGGAAGTATTTAAATATAATCAGGGATTAACTTTTTATGTTGACCCCACTGTACGAAACCGAGCCAGATTGACCTTTTTTGCCATTTTAGGCGCCATTTGTCCATTATAACTCCTAAAACAATGGTCGTAGGTGGTTACAAGACTATACATTGTTGGAATCCTGATGATAGATGGACAACTTCACGGGCATACATTTAAACATGAATTGAGGGCAGTTTAAAAGTTTGGACCCCTGTGTAAACTTAATATGGCCCCTTATTGAAAAAGTGATACCACAATTTGAAGAGTAATACACATAGCATTGTATGTAGAGGGTCCATCTAACTACCCAAAGGTGGTCAACCTTCTGTTAGTGGGAATGGTGGTAAACTGAATACTTAAATAGCCCTATTGAATTATGCTCCGCCTCTTATTACGAACAGTGATTGGCAAGGACATGTCATGGTAACATTGGATGATACACACAACAACCTCACCGTGTATCATGTTCACCACAACCGGGTATATGGACAGACAACCGGGATTAAGCGCCATGCGATCTTGGCCAGGCAAGATGTCCCTGATTGCAATACCATTGAGAACCTGTTGGATGACATAGAAGCCGACAGGAAAATGTAAAGAAAGAACCTTTTTGCAGGATTTGCAGCGCATTGCAACTGGGAGTGGGCAACTTAGATCCGCAGCGTATACGCACTTTGGTCAACAGTTTGCGCAAGAGGTGTCTTTAAGTCATTGAGAAGGACGGTGGACCTACCCATTATTGAACATTGAACAGCTTGCTTCCTTGTTGAGTTGATAAGATTTTGAAATGGAGTAATAAATGTTGTTTTATGACCAGAAAGCAATGAGTACTTTTTCACTTTTCTGTGTGAAATTGAATTTGCAGACAAAAGTGCAACTTTTTTCCTTGCACGAAATTTCATAAAATGACCGATTTCATGGTAAAAACGATGTCTATCGGGTAAAAGTAAATTGTCATTTTGTGCGTAAAAAAGATATTTGCGCATCCATCAGTTTTTGAATAATAAAAATAAATTAAATACTTTTTTAGTTACGTCAAAAAGTATCAGAAGGGGACTTTCTTTTCTTGCTGAGTGTATATACTGTGCTCTAGAATGCTATAACAACTCCGTGGGAATACTAGAAATATGGAGCTCTTACACTTCTACAGTGTGAGTCAAAATGATTGTTCCCCAAATACCTTATTTTTTTTCTTGTCAAACTGTGCAAGGTTGCTCTTAAAATTGTAAATACTTCAAAAGTACATTTAAATAGCTTTCACAGGAATTTTGAATTCTTCATTTTGGTTCAGGCGATCAATATCTGCATTCATTTAAATAAAGGCCCTCAGATTTGCCTTTGTACAAGATTCTATTGATTTGGTTATTGAAGCGCAAATTTCAAGTGGAATACCTAATATGTCAGTACGCTTTACACACTGGTGGATAAATGGTAATGCCCCAATGAGTGTAACACAGGCCAGTTATTAAGTTATGATTAATGCAACAACAAGTGCAATTCTATTTTGACTGTTTAGAATTCTTCAAGGTTTGGAATGAACTCGTTTTTAACTATAACTAATAAGGCAACAAAAAGATATTGAAAAATGCACACCAAAACCAGGTTTCAGTTTAAATGATACACCTTAGTTGGCCAAAGGTCAGACTTTTTGGAACAATTTTCAATCATGATAAATATTATAATGTTGTGCTTCAATATCTCTATCGTGAATAAATGCAACAAACAAGAAAAGTTCTTTGCCTTTCTTGTTTTTCTGGATCCAGGTTTATCAATTACACTGTTCACATGTTTACTGTATTAAATTTGTACACGTAGCATTTTGGGAGCCCTCTAAAAATGAGGCAAATACTTGAAAATGAAATGCATGAATCTCGTGATTGTTGACATGGTGATTGAGAAGTAAATATTTGTTAATATAAAGTATATAAATTAATAATATTCTAAAAAGATTACACATATTTTAAATATTTTTTGTTTCATCGGGGAACAATCATTTTGACTCATACTGTAGTTCACTATAAAATTCATGAGTATTTTCGATGAATGCATGTAGAAATGGATCACAATTAAGGGATAGCTTGTGATTTTTAGATTTATCACATGTCAGTGTCAACAAAGATTATGTAGAATAATCTTTGGTGTCAACACGGAGCCACGGTGAATGCGTGTATACAATGAAAATGATTGCGTTGCGTGTTAAGGTAATTTCCAAAATGCATGCATGGGGGAAAACCCAGTTACGTGCATAGCTTTAATCATACTGATAATAGCAATACTCCGCCTCTGATAAAATTGCACCACCGTAGTGTAGTCAGCACAAGTAATTACCTAAATCAACCATTTTCTCCTCACAGGATTGTTGGTACATTATAAAGGTTGTAAAACAGTAGTAACGTTTTCGAATTACATTGGTCGCTATGGCAGCTCGACTAAAGAAGACGCAGCCATGGAACTTGCAGCCCAGAGATTTTGATACGTGGTACAAAAAAAACATACAAGACGGACTGAAATCGTTTCACAAGGAATGCGGTCGGGTTGTGAATGAAGTCGTACAGTTGATATACCAGCATGCGCCGCTGAATGTCAAAGAAGTTATCAAGGTACATAATCATGGGTAAACGTAGAGAGGGGGGATGTGGACGTCCATTTTGGAGGTGACGCGTATGTAAGCTTATGTAAGGCGAGATTAATGTGTGGAGTGCCAAATCGTGTACCACGCATTTCACTACGGAATAAACCCCAAACTCGTCCTAACCTCGTCTTCATGGCCAAATTCATTCCCATTGAAAAATGTGTGGTACACGATTTGGCAGTCCTCTATGGTGGTATTGCTGTTAAGACCTAGTCCGTTTAGAACCAGACCTCGAGCGAGCAGCGCGAGGTCTGGTGATATTTGTATTCCCAAAGCTTTAGTTTGCTTTACTTTTAGGCTGCGGGTGAAAACAACAGGTCGCTGATTCAGCACTGTCCTCTGTCTGAATTTGTTCATTGTTTTGTATCGCTGTGTTCTTTGTAGAGCACCATATAAATGCGTGTTTATTATTATTTATTATTATTATATTTGGTCTAAGTGTTATTTGTTATTTTGTATTATCACACTATATAACTTACCGTTATTCTGCCACAAAAAAGTGAAAAAAAACCCTCTAAAAAGTCTGTGAAATTCTTTGTGCTGCCTTCAAAACGGAACTTAACAGAATTGAGGTTAGGACTTTTTCGTGTGGATCAACCACTTCTTGCCTTTTTTTTTTTTTTTTTTTTTTGGGGGGGGGGGGGGGTACGGCTTAGAACCTGTTTTTGTCTTCTATATGAAACCCTCAAGAATGGAACCCTCAGAAATAGTTCTTAAAATCTGAGAACCCCAAAAGTTTCCCAACAGAACCATAAAATGTGCTATACAGCAGTTAAAAAACTATTTTGGTTCGTTGAAGAACCTTACAGGTTTCCATATAGAGGACAAGTTTAGAACCTATTCTCATCTTTTTTTCTTAGAGTGATCCATGTCAATAATAATATCTCTTGTAGTTTATTTACTGTTTTATACTATGCTTGTAAATTAATTGTATAATTTGATTGACATGGAAATAAAATATGATATAATATGAAACTAGCCCCTTCAATTTAGGTAGAAATCAAAACTTAACTCAAAATATCAACATTCCAAGCCCATAATTTGCGCAAGAAATCAAGATACAGGTTTTAAAAGAGAGTCGTGGAGTAGACTATGTCTATCTTGTATGAATTTCTTTTTTCTGCCCGAAGGGTAGTCTGTTTCTGTATTGCCACCAATATCTTCCACAGTGTATAAGTCCCCTGTGCCTTGTACCATGTGTACTGTACACACATTCCCAGTTGCAGCTAAAGAGAGTGTGTTGTGGTTTGCTATAGTCTCATTCACAGCAATGCAATGTTCACACAATGGTTCAAAATAACACTAATAATAGTGAAAAGCTTAAACTGTTGAACATGTTGATCCAGCCTAAATTAAACTGACATACAGCCAATCATAGGTGGCCTTATACTGGTATCTGGAGCCAATTTAATATGATTATATGCCATGCACTGTTCTATCTCTTGTGGCAAGGTAAAAAAACAATGCTGCAGAATATGTAACCTTGTGGCTTGTCACATATTACTGAATGTGAAAATGTGTTGTTTAACAATATTTTATGGTTAAAAGTCTTAAAAGATTGTTTAGTATTATAAGTGGGATGCAATTAGCCTAATTTGAAGTGCCAATGGTTGAAAAGGGTTGTATATTAGTTAAGTTACATTGATAAGTATTTAGTGAATTTTGTATAAAGTTGTGACTTACCCACCATTCTACATAACAAGGACCACTTCCTGTTTGACAATTGATGAAAAGCAGATAGCTGAACATCCTTCATGTGAATTGCCACCAAAGTATTATTACACATGTTGGACTATTTATCATGCGGATGAATACATGCAAGGTGGTTCACTTTTTCATCCCCAGTAATTTGTCTTACCTTGTGGAGGTCTGAAATTTTTAGAACCAGCAACCAAGGGCAAAACCCACATTTTGATCTGGGTCAATGGTGTACCATATGCATGGTACATGCATGGCTGTGTGGAATTGACTGTCTTATATAACATAATTGCTTGATCTGGGTCAATGTTTATTGCATAAAATGCATGACCTGCGTGGAATTGAACCTTTAACAACATGCTTAATTGATATTTGGAGAATGAGAAATAATATGCTCGTGATTACTATGTATACACCATTTGCAAAGCAACATATGAGTGGAATTTACACAAAAATTTATAATTAGTCTGGCAATTTGAACACAAAAGTTTAATTGAAAGTCAGGGGGGGGGGGGTGGGACGTACATGCAAAGTTTTTCAACAGGGGAGATATTAGGGAAGAAACCAAATATAAAAGAAGTGCAAGGAGCTACTCTCACTAAATTGTGTGTTTAAAGATTTACAGCCCTCTATTCAGTGTTGGTGACAGTTGGCATTTTGAATTGGGAAAAATGTCTGATATGCTTTAAGCTGATATGTCTTAATTTGTCGTATACTTTGTCCCGTATCTGTTTCGTATCATATTAGCGCAATCACCTTATTGCCATTGATGCTATAATAATATTGCTTATAAGTGCATTTTGTTACCTCAACTCCACTTATTATTATATCCTATAATAATACTATGCATTTTGATAGCGTAGTGTAGTGTGTTATAGGTACGTATATGTGGATACGTGTGCACATGTTATATATTTGTTTATAAACCATACAATGTATGCGTGTGCATATTTAATGTCCCGTGTACTTATGCATAATTATCTTGCTAACTTACTTACATTTAATTTTATTTTGGGTGGCCAAACTTGTTAGAGCTTCGGCCTCATTTTTTGGCAGCCCTCCATTGTCGCAATCCATGTATTCATTTATGTGTAAATGGAGAAACAACTGAAAACTGAAACAAAAACACAACACCTTGAGCACATAGGTCACCTTGCAGATTAAAATTAGGGTTCTTTTTTTTTTTACAATATATAGACTACCAGCAAGACTTGGCTGTTCCTTGGATGTTGAAATTGGAAATAACTAGATTTGGATAAATAACAATACCATATTGATTTAAAATTTATTGCCATTAAAATTAGCCATAATTTTGTGGTTATGTGAAAGTTAAAATCACATTAATAATACAACCGTTAGGTCTAAGTTTATATAGGCCTCTCCATGATTTGCTATTGATAGGCCTAGAATGACTTTATTTACAAAGACAAGGAAACAAAAAAACTCAGATCATGTGGTATATTTTGTTTTGGCAGAGCTCACATCCATAGTCCTTTAAATATATACTATGTATGACAACAATAACAATTTTCTATTGTAATTTTGCAATAATTAAAGATTCATTTGGTATTACTTGAAGATGGTATTTTCAGCTTATGTAATTTAAGTGTGAATTAATTCACTGGTATCATATAAGATGCACAACAAAAACAAAAAACGCTTCGGCGATTATGACTTTAACATGTTTATATTTAAGAAAAGAAGCAACCTTTTAAGTTAGTGTGGAAAGACGCGCGACTAGCAATGACTCTTGGGCCTAATTAAAAGATACTTTTATTTACGTTAATGCAATGGAGAGGATGTGAAAACAATAGTCACCCCGCATCATCATCACCAATGGGAACTAGTAACTAATTACTGACGTATGGACGTTAATCGACCCCCTAATGTTTAATAGCATTCTCATATGAACACAATAGTGTTGGTGGTCATTAATACTAATGCCTCCTCCTCCCTATCCTAATTTGTGTCAGGTTGCAAAATAATATAACAAGCCTAATTTATGTCATGAAGCCTAAATTCATTAGTGCAGATTGTCCTTTTTAAGGACGCTTCTTGTTTCGAATATAACGTCGCTACACTGGAAAAAATGACAGTGGCAATTAACAGCAAATACTGTAAAACTTCCCAAAACTTACAGTAATTTGGCTGTAATTTGGAAATACACAGGAAAATACTGTCAATGTATTTCCCAAATTTTTCCAGCCTATAATGGCAAAATCTAAAAGTGAAGACTTTGGTTCGAAATTTATGAGTAACAACTTCATTATACTACTACTAGGAATGTTTCATATATACCATTAAGTACCACATCTACAGGGGAAAATACTGGCAATTTTGACAGGAAAATCCTGGCAGACAATTCTGGCAACAAAACACCGTAAAAATATAGGCGTTTTACGGTTTTTCATTCAATGATGTATATTTTACAGTTTGATGTAATTCATTTTACAACAAACAAATTTTACAGTATATGCACTGTAAAAAATGTGGAAGGCCTACTAAGTTAGAGTTTTTCGTTCCAGGGTTTTTTTTATTCTCCACACATTCACAATCTCTGTAATAACTCACAAATATATGTGTTTTAAGCGTTTGATTAAATTAAATTTTACAATTACTGTACATTTACGGTAATTTGTTGGCAGAATTGCTGCCAGGATTTTACTGTAAAACTACATATGTTTTTTAAGCAGTGTAACACACTTTATCCTGTGCTGATTTAGTTGCCTTAAATAATTACACCCTATAATATAATTGTACTTACACAAATTTGTGACTCATTAACTTCAGGTGGAATCACTTGGAAGGGACGGAGCTGAAGGGCCTTTCTGATTTCGACTTATTGGTTATGGTGAACCCACCAGCTCTTCCGTACCTGAAAGATGTTTGCAAACATTTCGTCCGTTATTTTGAAGGTGCACTTTAAGAGCCATTATCGAAATCGGTAAAGCCATAGAGGAGATGCTGATGTGGAAACTTTGGAAGAAAAGGAGTTGATGATGACTACAGAACTGAATGTGTCAGGAAAACTAGTAGAGGTTGATATACTGCCAACAGCTGACAATCTGGCTTATATGGGTAATTGATATCTCTGAGGGATCGGAGTTATTACTAGATCTGTACAGTAGAGTCATTTCCATGAGATCCTGAACCTTTTTTTTCTTTCTGGATTTCACCAAATAAATAAATCTAAATAAATAAATAATAATAAATAATAAATTAAAACACTACAAAAAAAAAATACAAAACATCATCTATAGCTCCATAATTAAGTATTTGACAACTTTGTAATTTTTCCCCAAAATAGGGCCAGACCAGTTTGAACCAATAAAAGGATATCCTGGAACCAGGCTGAGCTATGACAAATTAGGTGCCATTTCCCACTTGCTGCACACAGGGTATTTGGAGATGGTGTTTATTGTTTTAGGCTTGACAAGGGACATACACTATGCTACAATGACTCAAGCAAATAATGGCGTTATTGATAAATAAATCCACTGGTTCACGGACAAAACACTCAGATTCCCCTTTGTTAATTTGGAACGGCAATGCCAGAGCTTGTGACTGTCCATGTAGTTTGAAAAGATCAAGAACTCGTTTATCCACGCACAGTTTTTAGGGTAGACTTTCACATAGAAGTCCCAAATACGCAAATGAGGTATTATCATTGATTCCGTCATGCCTGTATGATGTTGTTCATTAGCGCAGGACGGAATCAATGGCAATACATCATTTTTATACTTGGTGCTTCTATATGAAACGTCTACCCAGTTTGGATGAGCTGGCCTCGTTCAAGATTCAAATAAACTTTGAGGTTCTACTGTGAATTCAATAATTTTGACTGTAATTTCATTTATTGAAAAAGAAATAATGTGACCAACCTCATGGTTGATATTTGCTTGGTAATCTGTGACCTACTTAGTGCATACAAAGACCTATAACTATTCCTGAACCTCATTTCTATTCATTTACCACCATGTATTTAGAACATATCAAAAGCACGGGGTGCTAGCGACCTACTAACAACACGGTAAGTCATAGAAATGGGGTTACGCGCAAGTTACTGCAAGTTAAGTTTTGTTTCTGCACAAAACATGTTAGGTCACAGTTTTCAAACACTTTCTCCATATTTTTTGTTCACTTTGTTTCCGATTCGGACAATGATGAATATACGGTTAAAGTAATTGAACGCATAGTAAAAGCCCAAGTTTATTTTATTCGTGAAAGAGGACCAGTATCTTTTGCTTTGCTGTGCATGACAAACAATACTCATCTTAATCGGGTGATGATCACCTGAAATCTTTGTTCAGCTGTATGGGTAATAACCAATGGGGTGAACGCATTCAAAACCAGTCTCCGTGCTGGGCGCTGACTTTTTTAATATTGCACGAAATAATTAGCAGTTTGGGGTGCTTGTATCCACACATAATGTCAATTCGATACAAACAATCCGCCACAAATATCAGTTGTTGGATGTTTGGGTGCTATTGGGTGTTTAAATTTTGTCCTACCCCCATTGCCAACACAACGAATGAAATGAACACATTAAGTCCTCTTGATTTAATAAAAAAAACCGCCTCAATGAATACACTTTCACGCTGCGCGCTTGCCACTTTTGATGAGAAAAAGAGTACTGAGCACATGATCCAGTTGTCGATTCGTGGTTAGTATGCAAGCTGGCACCCACAGTATGTGGAAGAAGCGTAGCAGCCATTGCTCTATGTTTGTTACTCTAGGTTTTGCTTTGTGGTCGGAAAAACAGGCAGAACGGTGAATGTTTCTAAAGATTACGTAACGATTTACCTCTCTATCTATAAAGAACCTCCTTTGGTATAACAATCTTCTTCCAGTTTAAGCGCCAACTTCATATTTGAAACTCTGGCTCTGTTACTTTCCAGAACCTAAAAGTAATTTGAAGTTCTTTATCATCTGCACTACCGAGCGGATTTACTGGTATCAACAGTGCTATTATTTGCTCAAGTCAATTGCGGCATGATTACATCCTACTGCCCAGATAGCAACTGACGTCCGGGTCTACGTCGTTCCACGATCGCGGTCGCCAACCAACGTCCAGCCGACGTTGGGAAAACGGTGGGGAAATTGTCGGTAGACTGTGCGGCAAACCAACGTCCAGCTGAGTTGGGAAAACGGTGGGGCAATGGTCGTTTGATGGTCAGCAACCCAAAACCAACGTCAGAGCCCGACTTCTGGGAAACGTGGGGAATTTTGGGGTCGTTAGATGGCGGCAAACCAACGTCAAGCCGACTTTTGGAAACAGTGGGGGAAATGGTCGTTTGATGGTCGGCAAACCAACATCAGCCGAACGTTGGGAAAACGGTGGTGAAATGGTCTTGGGATGGTTGACAATCCAACTGTGTGATCGGGAGAAGTTGGGAAAATGGTGGGTGAACTGGTCGTTTTTTTGTTTGGCAGGCCAACGTTGGGCCGTTGTTGGGGAAATGGTGGAGGACTGGTTCGTTTTATTATTTTATGGTTGGTAGCCCCCGTCCCGGGGAGAAGGTGGGGAAATGGTGGGGGAACTGGTCGTTTTGTGTCGGCACCAACGTTGGGGCAATTATATGTTGTCCCGCAGACTATAATTAATCTAAAAAATCTAATTAGGAGGGCCTCAATTAATAAGGAAATTAAGTAGGCTCTATCCAAAGCGGACAGAGCTTTCAGCAAAAATAGGGCCTATGGCATGATTAGCCTATGCTTAGCAACACGTGCGTAAAAATAAAACATATGGTCTTTGCAGTTGACTAATATTTTTCGATTTTGTGCACTTTGTTTTCAACGTGATACAGGGATTCCTTGAGCTTTTCGGGGTTTTTTTTTGCACCTCTTTGAAGCTCTGTGCCGTATTTTCGCATTTTTATTAGTCTTTAAGTTAGTCTTCACTTTGTGTGTTTTCTATACTGTTTGAAAGACTTTTCACGTTGATATATATTATATATTGATATTGCCCTTTGGATAATCAACAGGACAAGTAGCTCAATTGGATAGTCGCTCCTTCTAATACAAAGGTCCCTTGGTTCGAATCCCGGTCAGGCCGTAAGTCGATTTTCAGTTACTATATAATAATATAACCTAAACAAAGATATGAACTTACTTGTGTATTAAGTCCCTGAAAAACCATAACGGAAATGTTTCTTTTTTTAGTCATGGAGCCCAAGTAGTGATTTTATAACATGGCAAAACATCGTTTTTAGTCCGGTGCTCGACCCATATAATTTGCGCAAGCGTCCACACAAATTGTTTTGCTGGTTTCTAGGCAACATTGACCTGATATTTCCAAATCTTGATGATGCCACTTGGCATCATGACATTGTGAGATAGGGAAGGGTGTAATTTAACAGGGGGTAAAAATTTGTAAATGTTTCATGTGGATTTGAAATATGTATAGAAGTGTTTATCTTGTCCTAAGGTATAAAAAAGTATAGTTTCCTATAACTGCAACCTTTTGTGTTTTCACAGACAGACCCAAAATTTGTTCAAGGTCATCATGGGATAAATCTTTCAACGATCGATTTGTTAAATTGGTTTCAAATCGTGCGTATGGGAATGTAAAAACCGAAAAAAACATTACCTCATGTCAATCATTGCTAAGGTATCTATCAGAGACTAAAATGATTAACCCCCATAGCCCCGGTGGACCTTCTCCATATTACCCCTTATTTATACCACAAATGTCCAACAAAGTGTTTAACCTATTAGGATACGGGCTACCATGACCCCTGCACCCCCCCGGGGATTTTGGAGACAACCATTTTTGTGAAAGCTTACCATAAAGCAACTGAATTCAGTTGTCTGCAAAAATCCCCACCCTGGGTTAAACGGGTGAGGCGCTTTTTAAAAATGGTTGCCAAAATGCAACCAAACCCCTTGGGAGAAAGTACCAATAGCCTAGCACAGCCAGAAAATCACAGGCCTTGATTTTGGATACCAATAGATAGCTATGGTCCTCCTCTTTCCATTGATACCAACTGAGTACCAACCATGCCTTAGCATTCCGTCACAATGACGTCATAAAGTTCGCATGGTAGCAAAATTGTCAATTTTCATAGACACACATTAGGGGAAAATTCAATTTTTCGCCAAAAATGTTAGGAATTTCCACTTTTCATGCGGTTTTTGGCTCTACTTGAGGAAAAGGACTAGTTTTATAAAAAGAGAGCATTTGTGCTATAATAATGTTTGAGTCGGCTAAAAATTGCGAACTATTCAATTTTTCCACCCTTAATCAGGACATGTATTTTCAATACTTTCTCAAACCATATGACATAATAGGTGACGTCATAATGGGGAATGCTGGTACCTATTTGATACCAATGGGAAAGAAGAGAAACTCTACGTACCCTGTGGTACCAAAATTTAAAGGAAACAGGATGTTCAGTAACGAAAATCACGGGGGAGGGGGTGGAGTGGTTACACAAATGACTCAGGTAGACAAGGGTTAAGTCAAACGTGACAAGTATATCGATGTCTTCTAAGCCTTGGAAGATCGACTGGTGTGCCAGAGCACTGTCTGAGAGATTTGTCGAGGATGCACATCCAGAGAGCCATTTATCAAGCCCTGATTTGGTTCCAGGCAGATGTGGCAGAACCAGAAATTCCTCCAGCCAGATGATCTGGTTGGAAGTTAAATGATGGAGCACTAGATACAAGTGGCATCAGGAGGTTGATGCCACAAGAGTTGTATGACATAATAGTAGAGGAAGAATATATGATACAGAAGAAGACAATTAAGACATGACTCAAGAAGAGGAGGAGGAAAGAGAAGATCAATTTCTGAATCTAAAGGGAGTTGCATTTAAGCTCGTATACCAAGGAAACAGCTTTGCTTAAAAGATCGGCAATTGAACAATACCAATGATTATTAACATTGGAAATTTCTTCTTATCATATCCAAACCACAGTGGTTCTCAAATGTGATATAGCCAGAGGTGGGTACAATGTCGGCTGCTTCACTGATTCTGCAAGGTCCTTCTGTGCATTGTTGCACCCACATTGAGCAGACCAAAAGATGCTCCAGTGTCCTGATCTGCTTCCAGGTGTAGACTCACTCTGCAAGGAAACCTTGGATCGGCCGATTCGGATCTCAATCAAGCTGAGACACCGCCACTCACCCCACGAGAAGCCAGCCCAAGGTGGAAGATGCTCAACCAGCTCAATACCAATGAGATGCCACTTAGGGTGACAGCAAGTCTTTCTGTCCACAAGCCCAACTCCCCCAAACTCCTTAGAGACTATGTCAAAGGACCCGGACTTGCCTAAGAAACTTACCCGGACATTAAGGCGGTCAGCAGACGCCTCTGTCCAAGCACAGGTGCTCCATACCAGATACGTGGCAGCTATGCTAATGCATGCTCGCTGCTGCATGTATAAGTTGTCGCGGAGCTGGCGAAGACACCCGCGACAAGCTGGCAGGATGCACCAACTACGGGTTCAAGCGCTGGGCTGACCACTCCATACAGGGCACGCATACTCCACACATGAGCAGCACCGGGGAGCCGCAGTTGATCTCAGGGCACACGGGCATACAGGGTAATGGGGAAAAGCCCTTGTGGGGGTTAAGGGGCTGAGACCCCGGAAGCTCTTGAGTTTAAATGTTTAGAGTGCTTTTGGAGAAGGGTTATGTCCTTATCTTGAACCAGATGAACTTGGTTTGAACGGCGGGGTCCAGGGGAGGAGCCCCCAGAAGCTCTGGGTTTTAGCATGGTTCAGCCGCATCCGGAGAGAGCTCTCGGTTATCTCTCAATCATGAAGCTGATGAACTATACTGCCACTGACGGGAGTCCAGGGTTCGGAGCAGTTGAAGCTACCCCTTGAGTTAAAGAGCATGTTTTAGTGCCTTCGGAGAGATCTTAGTTATCTCATTATCTGAAGGGAGAACTATACTGCCTGTTAAATAACAACAAAAATCACAACAACGGTATTTTTGTATTTTTCCGAAAACATATGTCAGCGCCCTCTGAGGTGGTGTCCGGGGCATGTGCCCCCTCCCCGTGCCCCTCACTAGCTACGACCACTGCTTCGATGTGGGTCTTATAAGAGAGTGCAGTCCAGGTGCTCCTAAGTAACATGCTATCCACGTGCTCCACGGGCGCTCCAGACCAGGTCACTCAAAGGTGACGCATGGCACCGCCCCGCAGACGGAAAGCATCACCACCTGTGCCCCGGATTGGACTTGCGCGCTTTTTTTTTTTGGGGGGGGGGGGGGGGGGGGGGGGGGGGGGGGGGGGGTGGCTTCCTCACAATAAGGGGCAAGCTCATCTTAAGAGCCATTTGAGTCTCCTTTTGCATCATGCATCAGTGTGCGGCCAATTCCAAGATTGTTCTTCCAGACAAAACGACCGATCCGCACTCTCAGGCAGGTCGCCGGCACAGATGCCGAACAAGAGACGGCATAAGCACGCTCCCCCGGGGGCATTCCATCCCTGATCCCACATAGAACACAACCAAGGACTGTGTGTTGAAGTACGTTTAGTAATTTCTTAACAACAACAACTTATGTGGACACGCGTTTGGTTACGTCGCTGCGCTACACTCCTTGCTGAAGCTCTCGCAGCAGGAGTAGTAGAAGCTTGTTGCACACATAGTAACCATCCGTCAATACATCAAGACTCAAGAAACTATGGTTATGCGGTTTCAAGGTGATCAGGGATTAAGGAGGTGGTTGTGGCTAGGGTATAGTAAGTCATAGACCATTTTTACATAAAGCGCCTCTATAGACACTTGAAAGGCAAAACTACTTCATTTTTAAGTGTTACTTTACCTCAAACTAAATCCACAGGTGCAGACAAAGTATATAATTAGGTGACATTGGCATTTTGCCTTTAAGAGGCATTAAGTGTGTAATACAGTGTTCATTGTTTTGGTGGACATTTGAAATTGACGCCCTCAGAGCAGGTTAAGAATGCCAGAGGTGTTTCAACTTTCCTGGTGGTTTTGGTGCGATAAGTAGTCACATAGTGCATGAATTTGGATCAAAAATTAAGATATATGTCAAAAAAGTGCATTAAGGAATATTGCGACCATTTGAAAAAAAGCGGCCCTCACTCTTTAACCAGGATGGGGAATTTTGCAGACAAACCTGATTGTGATAGCATATGTATAAGGTTTCCAAAAATGAAGTGGGTCTCCAAAAACTCCCCGGGGGGGTGCAGGGTTTCGGTTATCGGGGATAATTGAACCCTATATATTTGCAATTCATATCAAACAGAATGACAGAATTTGAGCCCTTTTGAAAAGATCGTGCATTCGAAATTGGTTTACCCAGGAATGGACTTGAACCATTTAGACTGATGTGTTAAGTAAATGTCTGATATAGCAAACTATACTTTTTTTAATCCATAGGCCCAGCTGAACATGATTATATACCTTTTAACCCATGAGAAGCATTACAAATTTTACCCCTGTTAATTTACCCCTACCCAATCTCAAAATGCTCAAGGATGCCAAAGTGGCATCATCCAGATTTAGATTCAGTAGATCAATATTGCCTAGAAACCATCAAAAATATTTGTGTGGGACTCTTGCGCAAGTCCATTCCAGGTTCTTTTGGCCGAGCACCAGACTATTTATTATGGTTGGGATTAAGGTTGGCCCAAATGGCTGGCCCAACTGGTCCACCGTAAAAATACGACGCATGTCCATCGTGTGACCGACGGACAAAATGACTTTGGCCCGACGTCACTTGTCGACGTTGGCCCACTATCGCGTGTGATGTTGGGCAAACATTTTCCCAACTTGTAATGCTATTCCCGGGGTGTCACTGATATTTTATTATTTTTCAACAAATGTGCAACTTATGCACTTGACATACCCCAGAATATTGAAAAGGAAATTAGACAATTAATCTGTGCAGAAATCAGTTACTTCGCCGATATGACGTAACCAAAGTCCTTATGCAAGCATCTTTCTCTTTTTGATCAATGGAGTAAGGAGAGTTGTAACCACCACCGCTCCACTCCCAACCCCACTCTTCTGCATGTGTATGTTACAAAAACTGGCTCAGCTAGCGGGGTAATTCATAAAAGGGAGCTTTGGAACGGTAAAATGTATAAAAACATTAAAATAACTAACAATTAATAATTAAAATCATTAACAGTATTTTAATGTTATACTAAGAAGGTTACTTACATTGTATGTGTGACAAATTTATTGAAAAAAAAATGGCTATAATATTATCAACCGGACTTCCGTTAGCCCAAGACTCGATGCTAAAAGAAAAAAAAACAACAACGACGAAAACAATTCTCACCTATAAGGGTGACCAGACGCGCAAAAAAAATGGTGCCCCATAGGAACCCCGGTCACTTTAGTGTTACTCTAGTCCAGGTGATAGTTGCGTGTTTCAATCTCTCTTTTTCTCCCAGATTGTATATAGGTGCAAGACCTTTGAAATGAAAATTTTGGAATTCAATCCCGCCAGTTGATTTTGTTGGCCATTCACTATGTTCGCTGTTCGCATTATTTTTCCACTACCGACAGGTAGGAAGAAACTTTACAAATCAATGATTAAACGAAGTGTTGAAGACCGAGAACCGTACTCTGCAGGACTTGTTAGACTTCAGATCAACTTCATCAAAAGAAAAACCGGGAGTCGTGAAAGAGTTAATCCGAGTCGTTAAGTACTGGAATAAGTGTACTTTACGCTCCATCCTGACAGACAAAGCACCACTACCAACATCTTACCCTATGGAGCTCATAACAGTTTATGCGTGGGAGGAAGCTGGAAGCCCGAAATCCTTTGACCGATTGGTGGGGTTAAAAGCTGTTCTTACAGTCATTGGGGAGGAACTGCACACTTTGCGCCATTGGTGGAACACAAACTACGATGACAATATAGCAGATAAAGGAATCAGGAAAATGAGAGCTAAAGACAGAAAGTGGTTAGTATCAAAAATTACTCGTACTCATACTCTACTAATAATACCGACTTAAAAAATTAAACATTATTATTTTTTGTCAGAAAATTAACGACCCTCTAAATTGGCCTTCCCTTTGTCTTATTCAAGAATAATCCATGTTTCGTGAGAAGTTTATTTGCTGTAGCGATTACTTTCAAGAGTCATTGCTAATTATCTGAGAAACTTCAAAACGCTTTTTGATAACAACGCGGTTTCATAGACATTTACCGTTGGAGAATTTCGATACTTTCGATATTTAAAATTCCTGTAACCAGTAAAAACGTGCCCTCTCCTCTTATAATCCTCCTGTAGAAAGGGCATGCTTCTGCTCTACAGACTGTCCCAAAAAAACTATACAATCAAAGATTAATTTTTTTGGCCAAAATTTAAATTCATCTCAACTGAAGTTTTACTTATTCTTTTTAGGGGTGTTCTAGCTTTCATGAGATTTTTAGTTGGTGTAATTTGGGAGTCTGGTTCAGGAGTTATGGCTTATTATCTGAGACAGTTGAAAAACCTGTTGGGCCAGTTTCGGCTATCCTGATATCAACAAAGTTGCCATTGAAAATCACCTTCAAGACATTCTTTATTGAAATATTAAAATAAAAAGTAGGTATAAAGTGCTTGCTTCTTGTGATATAACATAATTTATATCTTTCTAATGTCGCAATTGCTAATAAATACATGTAGCATTGGGAAATTCAATTCCAAACAGTCTTGTCTCAGCTTTACTCCAGGTTTCAGCAGAAGGTAAAACCATAAAAACACCCCTGTTGAAAGTAAACTGAGACCTTTGAACACAACCATCCTTTCCTTTATTGCTCTTTTTTTAACACTGATTTCTTCATTATGTTCCTCCCTGGCATCTTGGAGGCATTGGGGAATAGGGGAAGGGTATATTATCCCTCCACATTAGAGCGTTGTCCACACATTTGTCCCTCAACAGATTTGTAGACTGTTACATTAGTTTCAGCAGTCAAATTCCCCAAATTCCATGAATTTCATGATTATTGTCCCCATGAGAGTGAGTCCCTCATTTCACCCACAACATAATAATTTCTGGTGCTTTCACTGAAAAATAATATATTGATTAGTTCAATGCATGATAATACATTCACTCTGATCTGTACAATATTCTTTTGTTTGAAACGGGTTTAATCCCACAATGATACTACACGCCTTATACCTTTAGTTTCTCGACCCTTCAGGTGAAACTGGCCCAAATGGTATTTTATCCTTTGTGTTCAACTGACAATATCTCCGCTTAGGGTCCATCAAATTGGATGGAATAAAAGCGAGGATTTAGCTTAGGATCTTGTCTAACAAATAAAGTCAAAATATCTGGCAAAAATGCACAGTTTATATTTTTTATAATTTTTAGTTTGATTGTATAGTTTTTATTGGGACAGTCTGTATGTGGTATGGTGAAATGTACGACCATAATAGAGATAATTATTTCGGAGAACATTTCTTCCAGCGCTCATTGAGGATTGTTTTAGTGTGCTCTTATAACCATGTCGATATTATTGAGTTCTTGCAGAAAAGGAAAATTGTAACAATATGCAATTCAACAGTCGCGCGCGTTGCATTGTTTCAGAAATTATGACGAGGAGTATAACAGAAGCTGAATTATGGTGAAATATGCATTAACTGTTAAGGCGTGATAAACCTATTTGTCAGATGATCAGATAGCTTTAAAATTTTAATCTCGGAGATACAGTCCTCCGGGCTCACAGTCCGGGAACAATGGTGGACAATATGGCAATCGATTCAGTTGACTCTTCACGCAACATTAGTTTCACGCTTTATTCCGTTGTCGTCTATGGAGCCAGGACTATGATACCTGCCGGACTATGATTACTTTCACACCGGCGTTTCGCATTCTTTTACGTAAATGATGAATTAAGAGCTACTAAAGAGAACTTACTATCACTTTGTGTTGGAACTTGTTGGTCAAAATATGAATTGATCGGTCTTATATTTCTATTACCATTCCTTAAGATTCACAAACAACACGGGTAATACTGCATTTCGAAGTTACTTGAAATTATACATTTCTTATTTGTACAGCCCTCTTATACTGGATCCTGCGAATCCTACCAATAACGTCTGTGCAAGATTTCACGACAACTGGACTCACGTGGCTAAGGTCGCTCAGGAAACTCTCAAAACCGAACTGTTGAAGGACGTCCAAATAACCGATCGGTGGCATTAAATAAGTAGATGATTGCAACAAAATATTTGCAACATTTTAGCATTATGAGTGGTGTGATTTTTCTAGGAGAGATTGTTATCCCTTAAATTTTCACCAAGAATTTAGCTCTTATTATAGTATTAATTCTGTGCTTGTTCAGGGTTCAAACAATATCGATTGTGGACCAAGGACTTATCATTACCAAACCGCACCTGCCTAAAGAATGGCTATCGCCAGGGTTATTCTAAGTATAATATTAACTATTTGAATAGATAGGGTTCACTGCAATTTTCTAAACACTATTTTGCACCACATTTCTAAACATTTTGAAATATCTGTTTAATATCTACACATGTTTAGACATTTGACATTAGGTGTTTAGACATTTGACGGCAAGTGTTTTAGAGAGTTGACATTTAATACCTAAAACACTAATTTTGTACCACACTGATGTTGCGGTGTTGAAAATGTGTTAGAGAATAGAAATTATATCGGGTACAATTTCCTTTAAAAGTGTAGTATCAAAGTGATCCAGTTCTAGTTGCTTGATTTGAGACCTATTGTTATCGAAAATATTTTATTCGGACTACTGGGTTAAAAATACCTAATTGAGCGGGATTCTAATACTGAAAGTAGTTATCCGGTGGATACAATATTGTAAAGAAATCATTTCACATTATTTGTAATATCATTTTCATGTCGTCGCTGGGCGGGAAAAACTTATGTACATTTGACCTTTAAGAGCAAAGCCTCACATGTAGTAAAAACGGTAACATGACAAAACCTCATGTAACATTTTCGGGAGACACCAAAAACTGAATAATTTGTTGTAATGCCTTGCACAAGAAAGGTTTTCCTTTATAAATATATGAAGATAATTATTTGCTCCAGATTCTGCCATATGATTTACTATCAATTCACATTTGGCTTGAAATTCAAACTAGAACCCGATGTGACCAAAATGCACATATGAGGTTTTAGCACTGGGGCCCACTTTTGACATAATGTGGTTTTGCATTTGACCTCTGAAGTTACATATGAGGTTTTTCCCGCCTAGCGACGATATGCATATATAATGAATTCCTTATACTTATACTTTAATCTTATGATTTTCATATTTCTAGATTGTCAGAGGATTTTTGGAATTAATCTTAAATTATGGCAAATGTTTTGCTTGCACTATACTAGTGGTTATTTATATGTATCTATTGCTTTAATTGTGTAATTTGCTATGTTGTTTATAGACATGTTACACCCTTATTGTATGTTTATCATATTGCCACCTGAATGCCTCCCAAATACCACCACCGGCAAAAACAAGACACAAAACACACTTTTTGTTATTTTGCAGGATGGGCTGGTCAGACGGATTCCGATATTTAATGAGGGAAACCGGATGAGTGCTACCTCGCACCCAATGACACTTTGACGGCCTGAGCCATATGATATGATAGATACTGATTGTAAACCTTTGCAGATCATGCATAAAACGACATGGACTTGCGACGATTGGCAACCGCGAATTACCTGTCGGGTTTATGGACCACCCTCCACGAGGGACCCCGTAAGGGTCGACCCGTACAGGAGGGTATAGCCCACCCAGAAAAAGGGTGGTCCCAAACCCGTCCTGCCCAAAAAATGGACAATTAGGCCTGGTAAAAGCCTTATCACTATAAGGCCACCTACTCTTCACTGACCACATGGAAGGAGCCCACACCGGCACCAGAACTAAAAAAACATTGGGTGGGAGGGGGGGCGGGATTTTTTTAGACTGCACAGTCTGCCAAACAGCCGTGATGTGAACAAGTTTTTGGAAAAAAATGTAAACATGCCAAAACATAAACAGGGAGCGAAGAGCGGCTTGATGATGGATGGCTTGTCATGCCGCCAGTCTACCGAGGTTCAAAAGGTCACCAAATTGACCCTACTACCTTTGCGGGCCGACCAACCAGGGGCAATTACAGTAAGCCGACTCACTCACCCCACCAAGAAAATATGAGAAAATCCAAAACAAGGGAATTGGCCGACATCGAGGAGCCAAAAATTTGTTTGATTAGGATCGCTAATAAAAAACATAATTGCCCACTGAATGCCCTCCCAACTACCACCACCGGCAAAAACAAGACACAAAAACACACTTTTGTTTTTGCAGGATGGGATGGTCGGACGGGATTCTGATATTTAAGAGGACCCGGTGAGTGCTAACCCGCACCCAATGACCCTTGACGGCATGCGCCATATGATATGATAGAGACTGATGTAAACACCTTTGCAGATCATGCAGAAAACGACATGGACTTGCGACGATGCCAAACGCGAAGTACCTGTAGGGATTTATGGGACCACCCTCCACGAGGGGGACCCGTAGGGTCGACCGTACCAGGAGGGTATAGGCACCCAACCCAGGGAAAAAGGGTGGTTCCAACCCGACCTGCCCAAAATGACGCCACACAGGGTTCCCAGACTGAACCCTTGCTAACACCCCCCCCCTTTTTGTGCACGCCGAGGGTGGAAGGGGTAGCGTTTTTTCTTGTTTTGATTCTTTTTATTAAAATAACATTTGTACCCAGTTTTAAAAGTTGTAAACACGATAAATAGTTCTACCATTATACAATACAGTTTTGAAAACACGAAGCAAAAAAACTAAAACTACCCATGTACTTTTGTGATGAAAACTTCAACAAGCCCATTTTCCTTTTTCTACCTTCCTTCCTTGCCTTACCGGTCCCCATCAAGTGTTTTCTTTTTATTCTTTCCAGATGGTAAAACACAATAAAATAGGAAAGCAGTACAATTTTTTCTCTTTTTGCTTTTTATCCTGTTGAATTTTCTGTATTAACTACTTAATTAACCCATCACCAAAACTGCCCTATACACAGGGAGCTGAAAGGAGATATTTGCTGCCGGGCAATTATTATTATTTTTTTTCAAACCCCATACATTCCCAGATTATGCTAATATTGTTTACCTTTTTGTTCTGTTTTTTGTTTGTCAAAACGGGGCCTCACCTTTATTCTGCTTGGTTGACAAATACTGAGCCCACAAAAGCTCATAAAATTATATGCAGAACTGCTAATATGTGACCCCCATACACCATGAAAACACCGATTTAATGGACGATTTTAGACATAGCACCGCCTATGTACCATATCCACTTGACTGAGCTCATTGCAAATACAATTACATTGAGGCCAAAAAAAGCAATGCCCAAACCCCGTTTTTTTTTTTTTTTTTGCAAGCAACCTAAAACCCAGCACATATATATTTTATGTGTTCTCACCCTGCCCCTGGAAGTGACTTTTGACATTGGAGGGTAGGCCCAGTGTGCTTTATTTGGGTTTGCATTGAAATAATTAATACCCATTTCAAGTTGCAGTCCTGAAGAGATCATCTACCTTCTGGAGGACAAGTGGAAGCCATCACGCACTGAAGAGGGTAGATCTGTGCGTTAATTCGAAATGAGAAATCACACGGTTGTCCCCATTTGTTTCACCCACACCTGCTATGCATGGCGAGTGATTACCTTTCTCACCAGTTCACCTGCCCCTGGATTTTGTTCCCCATACAGAACAAGAGGGGTAGTATGTTGGACCATATGATCCTGCAGAATGGGAGTTTTTGTCTGAGGGAATTGATAGTACTGCTTACAGCTTCACACACTTCTTTACCCGTCATGGCAAACACATTCATTTGTCCCAATGTGTAGGATGACCGTCTGTGGGCAGGGACGTCCTGTCAATCCGTTTAAACAACCTACTAGTAACTCCCCCCAGCCTGGCCCCACCTAGCCCTCGCCAAGAAACCGTCCTGCACCATTTCGAGTGCGGATTACCATCCACGCCCACAGTACGATGCTGTTCTCATAACACCCACGTACTGTATCCTGAAAGAGAGAGAAACAATAAACAAGAATGGAAACAGCTCGGGTTTTAGGTAGTGGGATTTGTTTATAAGGTTATCTGAGATTTGATGACAGGGTGGTAAATATAGGACTGACCCAGCTGGGCCACATTTTTTTTCGGACTGAACAGAAAAAGAACAACTAAGCCAACATTTAAAATCTGGCTCCAACTGTGCACAGAGGACACTGCACTGAAATTTATGCCTGTATCTTAGATTTAGCCTTTATGTATTTAACACCTTTAAATTTTTTTTCACCAGGGGATCCACCTCCTAGATTGCAAATGGGGGGAAACACAAGTCCTGGGTTCTAATGTTAACGCTTGTAGCTTACGGAGCGCCACCTCCCAAGACACTTTATCTCATCAGATGGGAAACCACACACTGCAGCCGTTGTAGCCCGCACCTATCCTAAAGATAGGTGGGCTGTACCCTCCTAGTGCTTTTACGCAAGACAGCCTGGAATTGGAAACGGGTAAGTGGCGGTCGTATCCATATGGAGAAACAGTGGTCCCTGACCTGCTGGGAGGACCACTAAGGTACGATTCAAGTGCGGCTACAGGGCACACTGGGGGACCCTACCGCTCGCTCCAATGCCCAAGATTTTTCTTTCTGATGCTCTCCCCCTTGACGTCTGGTCAGTTTTTGAATACGCAACCCTTAGTGCATTCCAGTGTGATCTGGTGTAGTGAATAGCACATCGTCAAATGATAGAATCCTGTCCCCCTTGTCTTTCTTCAGATTTGGCAGTAATTCCCCAAACCTTAAGAAGGCAAACAAATGCAACAGTGAATGCAGCTTTAAACAGTGCTACCTCGTAGCTTGATATTACAACCTTCCAGGCATTAACAAGTTTGAAGGAATGGATAAGGTAATTCGGCCTAAGGACATCCTCCGCTCCTTTGAGCATCTTGCACCCCTCGAGCAGCTTCTGCACTACGAAGGATTGGTTGGGTCTGCCAGCCACGCAGTTTGTGGCTATAAGACAACACATAATTATGAGTTTATAGTAGATGGGGACTTCCCACCTAAAGAACTGCGGCCGCTAAAGGCCAAACTTGGCTGTTGGAACGGGCCAAAAACTAATGATAGGCCTAACTGACCTTGAAACTGCTGCAAGGAATCAATGCTCTTTGATAAAGCGATGTGTGTTATTGCCATGGATTGACTGGAGGAGGCTGGGACTTCGAAATGCATACCGATTCCAGTAGTGATACTGGTATGGCCACCCTACCTCCTTGTTCTGGGGCAGTGGGGTGGAAGCAGAGGAGAAGCCTGAAACGTGTGATAGAGAATCAGTTTTTATTTTTTACCACTGGGATATGTACAGACCTAAAGGTGAGCGTTTTTGCAGGCGCAAGCACTTCCAGCACAAAATGCGGCGGACTAGGGGGACATGATGCGGGGAACACTTGGAGTCTGATTGTTGATAATCAGTACAACGCTTTATTGTCCGAACGAAAAATGACACGCTTACCTGCTAAATGTTCCCCCCATACTGTAACGGCCACGACAATGGGGAAAGAAACTAACCAGCAATGGATGGCGACCAAGACAAGACATGATCGGGCCATCTCCCCTGAAACCAAGAACCCTAAAGTATCCCCCGAACCCAACGTAGGTTCCCACTGGCATCGGTAAAGAGCTGAAGGTCATTGTTCTCTCAACCAACCTTGTTCTGGAATAATGGCTGATCCATTATAATCTGACAGGAAGCTATGCCACATATGCAAATCCTCTCTGGCCCCCTTTGATATACGAACCCGATGCCCTGGATTGGTTAACCCCAGTGACAAGTTGATCAGGCGTCTTAAGAAGGCTCTTCCACATGTGTACAGCGTTGCACACAAATGATAGGGAGCCCACAAGTGACTGGGTTCCTTCAAAGTCAAGCTTCCTGTGGCCCGGTATGCATGATCTATTATGGCCCTCAGTTTTACCAGTTTGACTTGTGGGATTTTACATTGTTCACAATGCATCAATTCTAAGCCAAGGAAAGTTATCTTAGAGGAGGGACCCTCAGTTTATAATCTGCTAAGGTACGCCCAGGCGCTGCAAATTGATTCAAAATGACTTTAGAACACTTGTAGAGGTAGAATAGAAGTACTTAAGGTTAAGCAATAGTTCTACGGCAAAAAGGTGAAATTATATAAAATTTCTACAGGTTAAAAACTTTCCATTTTCACCTCAACTTTGGCAAAAATTAAAAACATTATACAATTATTTTCACAATGTCGAATGAACTTGATATTTTAATTTAATGCTTTATTAAAAAGGTGGAGTACATCTCCTTAGAACTAAAGTGGTGTGGACTAATGTACTTCTTATTCTGACACTCTTCACTTAAACAGACTCGTTTCCCTACTCCTGACTCCGCAACGAAGAGGAAATTCATCCGCGAAATGGATCAACTGTGTCACAATGGTCTCCTCCTGACTACCCACTCTAAGAACGAGGAGAATGTTTCAAACAACTGAGCCGCGGCTGCACCCATAGGGGGGGAAAAAAGACAATTACAAATAAATAAAGGCCATCCATAGCCTCTTTCCCTAGAGGTCAAAATCTTGAGGGCATATGGTAGTAATCGAAAGGCGGACGTAATGTCGGATTTGGCCATCTGAGCCCACGGCCCAACATTGAGACGAGAGAAACTGCTTCGTCAAAACTGGTATACTTAACTGCACATGCCTCTGCACTTATCCCATCATTGACAGACTGCCCGAGAGGCCAGGACAAAGGGTGTATGAGTTCTAAAGGAGCGGGTGACGACCTTCGGAACACACCAATTGGGGATACCCGAAAATTTGGAAAAGGTTGGAATACAAAGGGGCCGCAATTCCGCCCAAGTTGGGTTGAAGCTTTTTTTCAGTTTTTCACCAACACCTCTGGGTATTTACGTGCGGACTCCAAATTCCTGCCCTCCATGGCGTGTCTGGGACCTGAGAAACCAATCTTAACCCATGTGAGAACCCCAACCGTAAAACACTCGCAGCCTTCTGATCCGTGTACTCGTCTAGCAGTGGTTAACAGCTCACAAAGTTTCACTGGTGAGGGGGGGGCTTACACATTAACCAAGTCTGGTGTTCGGTACTGAGTTCGTCACCCTCTCTATGGCTATTTGTACCTGAAATAGGTTTTACAAACATTGGTCAGTGCAATGAATTCAATTATTGACTGGCGCCATTCCCCGATTTGGTATTAAAAACTTTAGCATTTAGAGCGGACACCACTTTTAATAAAACTGGGAGACCCATACCTAGGCCTGACAAAAACCTGTGAAACATGACCGAATATAACATTCTATATTTTTTGATTATTTTGGCAAAAGTGGTAGATGAACAGACATACTATAAGGGCAAATGGTGCAAAAATGAAAGACCACAGAGCCATGCAGCGTACACAGCCCTCAGTATTACAAATGCCCCTTTTTGTTTGGTTTAACCTTATTAAGCGTGATGTTATTATTCTGGATCCCAACCGTGTGCTTCCTGAACCTGTTATTATTATTTTGGTCCGTTATCTGTAGAGTTCTAGTGTATATAAATGGTTGTTGTGAGCTTTATTCACCTCAAGCTCCTGCTAAGGTGGATTAGTGTGCATTATTATTACTAACTATTATTAATTTTAGAGTACACCCAGCAGAAGGTATTCACAGAAGCAAAACCCATGCCAGTGATAATCAATGGATCCCAACGAAGTTAGAATTAAATTTTTTAACCATATATGAATGTATAAGGCATTGAGTTTCAGTTTAAACCCTACCTGCAAAAAAACTGTGAACTCCCATCAAACCCTCAAACCTAACAACTGTGAAATTTATTTTCTTTCCCATATTTTTGCAAAAGTTTTTTTAAAAAACCCTATTACATATGGACAAAACTATTTTTAAAAGTGCCAACCCATGAGGTAATAAGTAACACTGGATCACCCCACCCAAAGTGCCCATGTGTACACCCAGTGTAATGTTACCCAAAGAAATTATTGCATTTAGAACACACCCTCTGCAGTATGGAAAGCACAGCAGCCAAACATATACAAAACACAATGTAATTTGTATACAATATATCAGAACATAAACGTAAAATCATGCATGCGACTAAAAGCCGGTGAATCGTGCCGCGGGGGATGGGGATACCCTTCTTCCAACGTAAACATCATGATTGTAAACCGCGGGTTTGTGTACCTAAATTACCCGCGCAATACAGGCCGGATGCCGCAGTTGACCAAAAAGGCAAGCCGGCGAACGACGGGTCCTAGCGCTGTCCAACGGACTGGAATCTCACCCCTCTGCTTACTTACGGCTTTACACGCACTTGCCACCGTGGTTGGGCTTGCCGCAAATCGCGCAATTGTGGCGAAATTTACAATTTTTCTCAGGAGCAACGACTGCTGCTTAAACTTTGAAACAAGTGAGAGGTAAATGGCGGTTACCTGACCTGAAATGGAGAAGGGTGGGTGACTGGCGCGCTCTGCAGGCGGAAGGAGGGCTGTTGATACGGACCGCGGCGTTGGGGGGGTTGCCATTACGAACAAAAAGGCCACAGTTCCCGTCGATGACAGACCCAGGGTTTTGGGGGGTTCCTCGTGTGGACGCTCCTAAAATGCGTGTCGTAAAAACTTCGCCACCCGAAGCCGCCGAAGCGATTCGCAGCGGATCTGAGGATGCGGTATTTTAAGACCTCCTGCGCGCGATTGGGGTGGAATTCCAAAAAAACAGAAGCGTAACTAATGAACGCGCTTGCCATGTTGAAATGGATGTTATTCTTACGCACAGGCTTGTTTCCTTAATCACAGGTCGCCCTTGGCGATCTACTACTGTTAACGCTAAGTTCGCGCGTGTTCTTGGTCGTGCCTCCCCAGTTTTAAGATAGCCCTACTTCAATAAATTCACACCCCTCCCAATCTTTTCCCTTCATTGCTTGTGGGAGAGTGCGACCAGGGGAGCGCAGAACGGATTTGGCCATCTGAGCACCACGGCCCAACATTGAGACGAGAGAAACTGCTTCGTCAAAACTGTATATAATATCTAACTGCACATCCTCTGCAGGCACTAAAAGGTGAATATTAACAAAAAGGGGCCTTGCAATCCGCCAAGTTGAATCTCTGCCTATCTCTTTTTTTCAGTATTTTTCCCTAACCACCTCTGGGTATTTACGTGCGGACTCCAAATTCCTGGCCCATCCATGGCTGTCTTGTACCTGAAATCCACTCTATAAACCCATGTTAGACCCCAACCGTAAAAACACTCGCGCCTTCTGATCCGTGTACTCGTCTAGCAGTGGTACCAGCTCACAAAGTTTTCACATGGTGAGGGGGCTACACATAACAAGTCTGGTGGTACTGAGTTGTCACCCCCTTCTCTATGCTATTTTGTACCTAATTATGGGTTGTACACATTGGTCATGCAAATTGAATTCAATTTATTGACTGGCTGCCATTCCCCGATTTTGGATAAAAACTTATCATTATAGCGACACCCCTTTAATAAAATGTGAGAGCCCAACCTAGCCCTGACAAAACCTGTGAAAAAATGACAATATAACATTTCTATTTATTTTTGATTATTTTGGCAAAGTGGAGATGAACAGCACACTATAAGGGCAAGAGGTGTCAAAAATGAAAGACCCACAAGCCAATGCACGTACACAACCATCAGTATACCAATCCTTTTTGTTTTGTTTACAACCTTTTAAGCGTGAGTTTATTATTCTGGACCCAACCGTTGCCTTCCTGGAACCCTTTATTTATTTATTTTGGTCAGTTAGCTTGTAGAGTTTATTTTTTATATAACTTGTGTTAGTTGTATGTGCACCTCAAGCTCCTGTATGGTGATTAGTGTGCATTATATTACTAACGATTATTATTTTATAGTAAACCCAGCGAAATGTATTCACTGAAGCAAAACCCCATTCCAGTGATATCCATGGATGGCCACGAATATTAGAATGAAATTTTTAAAACCCTTATGAATGGGTATAAAAGGCAATGAGTTTCAATTAACCCTAACTGCACTGTGAACCCATCAACCCTGCAAACTACAACTGTGAAATTTATTTAATTTTTCCCATATTTTTTGCAAGTTTAAAACCCCCATTACATTGGCAAAACCTATTTAAAAGTGCCAAACCCATGATGGTAATAAATAACACTTTATAATAACACTTATTTATTATATCTATTAATTAAATATATCTTTTAAAAAGAATTATTTAAATTTATACCACAGCACCCTGCAGTAGGAAGCTTACAACAGCACCCCAACATAATACAAACACAATGTAATTTGTAACTAACAATATATTCCAGAACCTAACGTAAATCGGCATGCGACGAAAAGCCGGTGAAAAACTCGTGCCGCGGGGGTATAACCCCCTTTCCAACGTAAACATCAGATTGTAAAAACCGGGTTGTACCTAAATTCCCGTCGCAAAATGCCGATGCCGCCATTACCAAATAAGGCAGCCCGGGATATCGCGTGTCTAGCGCTGTTCCAGACTGTATCTCACCGCCTGCTGCTTTAACATTACGGCTTTTTACACGCACTGCAACCGTGGTTGGGCTTGCCGCAAATCGGCAATTGTGGCGAAATTTATCATTTTGTTCCAGGACAAAACCTCCTGCCTTGTTAAAATAAACCGGAAACTAAGTGCTAGTACTGGCGGGTTACCTGACCTGAAAGTGGATGAAGGGTGTGAATTTGGCGCGCATCTGCAGGCGGAAGGAGGGCTGATACGCCGCGCGTTTGGGTGCCATTACGAAACAAGCCACAGTTCGCCGTCGATAGCAGACCAGGGTTTTGGGGGTTCCTCTGCTGGCGCATCCTAACCTGCGTGTCGTAAACTTCGTGCCACCCGAAGCCGCCGAAGCGATTCGCAGCGTAATCTGATGGTATTCATGTATTTTACGACCGCACCCTCCTGCGCGCGATGGGGTTGAATTCCAAAAAAAACAGAAGCTTAAATATGAACGCGCTTGCCATGTTGAAATGGGATGTTATCTTACGCACAGGCTTTGTTCCCTTAATCACAGTGTCGCCCTTGGCTATCTACTGTTAACGCTAGTTCGCGCGGGTCTTGGCGCCTCCCCTCTTTTTCCAGAAGTAGCCCTAATTCCATAAATTTCAAAACCCCTCCCAAGCTTTTCCTGATCTTGCCTTGTGTGAGATTGTCGCCTCATGGACGCGCAGACGGACGCGAGGGGCTGTCGTGGGAGATTCCCTCCCTCGGGGGATTTACCAAATAATGATAGCTGACCCGGGATGCTACCCAGCTACTTTGACATGAAACTCCACCGTTATTGCTCTGACTCGTGGCCCCAGGGTTGTGCGGGCTCGGCTGCATCTCCTTGCCACGTCATATCCCGGTAGAACCTGAGGCTGATGAACCTGGTATAGCTGGCACCTTGAGCTTGAGCTGCTGGCCCCTGAGCTTGGATTATCTGGCTCTGGAACTGATTCGCTAGAGTTCCTGAACTGAAGTGCTACCCCCTGAGCTGGATTAGCTTCGACCTGAACAAACCATCTATGGGGACCAAATAAAAATGGCCATACGGGTATTATTTCCGGCTCTAATACTGTCCGTTTGCGTGGTCAAAGTTGCGCTTGATGCCTTTACTGTGCTTGACGGCCCTGGATTCAAGTTCATTGAATTAGCAGGTTTCGTACTTGTACCTGCCTGGTCGCTTGACTCCCGCAAAAACGGCATCCCATGATGGCTGCCTCGTTGTTTTCTTCACAGCGCTTCTCGTCACCCTGGGACCTGGTTTTCTTGTGTCTTTTCCCTCTTTTACGCACCCCGCCGACGACACATTTGTTGGCCTTTCCTTAGTCTCTTCACCCATCTTTCTCTTCTCAACAGGTTCGCAGATGTTGCTTTTAGAGTTCTTTTCTCTATATGCAAGGCAAGGCAAAGATGAATTGCTTTTCCTGAGTGTTCATTTCAGCGAGAACAACATTTTTTTTATGACTGCACCGTCTGCCAACCAGCCTTGAGTGACAAGTTTTTTGGAAAAAATGTAAACAATGCAAAACATACCAGGGCGCGAAAGGCGCGTGATGATTGATGCTGTCACTTGCCAGCCAGTCTACCGAGGTTCAATGGGTCACGCAAATTGACCCTACTAGACCTTGCGGCCGGACAACCAGGGCACTTACATTAAGCCGACTCACTCCCCCACCCATAAAATATGAGCATCCAAACAAGGGAATTGGCCGACATCGAGGAGCCAAATTGTTTGATTAGACTACTAATAACAACACTAATTATTTTAATTTATATGTAGCAATACAGTAATTGTATTATTTAACATTTTAACATGTAATTGTATCTTTTAATGTAATTGTATTTTATGGAATTTAACCTTGCATATATATTGAATTTTTACTATTGTATGTTGTTTGATTGGTATTTATATTGTCTAGAGAGGTCCCTTGTGGAAAGCAGTGCTTCGTTCACCTGTAACGTGGCTCCCTCGTATAAATATGTCTACTAATAAATAAATAAATGCACCTCTAAAGACAAACAATCAAATGTAGTTTTATTTTTTTTTTTTTTTTCTCTGTTTTGGTGTTGTGTTTTTTTGTTAATGTTTTGTTTTTTTCTTTTGCGGTTTTCTTTTTGTTGTTTTGTTTGTTTCTTAACAATCTTCTGCCCAGAATTGCGTTCGGTAGCTATGTGATGTTTAAAATTGATTTTTTTTTTGTCAATTTCGATCTTATTTGTTTTAGTAGGAGAAACAAATTTGGTTGATACAATAATTTTTGCTATATTTAAATTTATTGCCAGTTGAAGCATGAAATCAGTGGGGTACCGACGGAAGGAAAACAGGTCCCTCTCCATGGCTGGAAATATCGTGCAACTGGAATAATATTTGCACTTCCGTCTCGATTTTGTCGTTTGTCCTTATAGTGTTTAGGTATTAATAAGAGTAGACAATAGTAATCTTCTTTTACGAATAAGCTGTAAATCCTTGTAATCCTGGATTCCGTTTATAGAAAATGGTCATGCTAAGCTAATTTCCGGCGCAGTCGTACATGAAAGGATCCATGAGAAATTTACAGAAAGAAGGGCCCCCAATTTTGTTCTAACCCGGGTTTTTTTACATATTTGGAATGCTTTCCAATGTATCAGATCACACCTGAAGTGAATAAGGCCAATAGGCCCCGTCTTTTATGTAATAATATAGGATGTAGTATTTGCTATCGTGGCACGACAGAAAATTCAAATCACGGTGTTCTATGGATACAATACGAGATCAGGCAAGTTCAACACAAGGGGGTTTGCGGTTTTCTTCTTTTTGTACTTGTTTGTCCAATTAAACCTTCAAAACGTTCTTGGTAGGTGGTCTCCAAGGCGATCCAGTGCAAATTTGAGAGAAATTCGTATTCTAAAACAAAAAAAATCTCTGCGCATTTGGCACGGTTTATTTGAAGCAAGCACCGGGACGATTTGAAAATGCTGCTCCTCCTGACTGATTGCCTCTCATATTTGCTGGTTCAGATAAGTCGTATGTTTTTTGCCTTTGTTGATTTGAATAATTTCTATTGGTTTAGCAATTTTTCTCGTCGAATTCGTCCATCAATAAACGATCGCGATTAATAACACAAATAAGTGCTTGGGGAGGGGGGGGGGGGTCGTGTCACGCCAAGATTTTTGTTTTGCGGCGATTTTCTCATTCGTTAAAAATAAATATTTTCGTAGCTCTATTTTTTTTTGTAATTGTGTAACACTCATCTTTGCGCTTCTTTTTCCATAAAAGAAATTCCGCCGATAATGAATATTAGCCCACAATTGGAGTGTGATTTTAAAAATAAAAATTTAGCAAATCCTGTGTTGCCAGAAATATTTTTCTGCTTAGTATGTTCATATGCATGAAACAAAATTATTATATAATCATAAAAATTATTACATCCTTTATGTGCTGAAAAGACAGCACTTTTCATCATCTACCGACTGCGCCGCCATTGCTGTACAAACATATGGCAAATATATGTCGTAGTTACTGCACCCCACAAAAAACAAAAAAAAAATACAAAGAATGTACAAAATGGTAGATATTTGGCTAAAAATATACGTAATTGGTCCGTCTAGAGCAGATATAACATCAAAAGGATTTCACAAAGTGATGCTGTGGAAGCAGGCTCGTGGAAACCTTCTGTTACATGTTGAAGCGATTTTTTTGAGACGTTTTCGAAAGAGATTTGCCCCTAATTTTCCAGACGAATACCCCGAACTCCTTTATCTTTGGCACCTTTGACCTCAAAGGTGGTCTGAGTGTTATTTGAAAATTCCCTTGGAAAAGTGTTTCCTCTCCTTAGTGGGTTTCCATGGACCCCCGCCCAACGTTGGTGAAAACAACCTTATAGGCACTTACTTTTTAAAAAGCAAAATTCTTCAAGTTTTCAGTGATATTCATTATCGTTGCATTCAATTTAGGTCTCGTGTATAGCCTATTTAACAACATTAAAGATTCTTTGGGGATGGTTCTGATATTTGTCGCGTCCAATGTCATCTCAAACATGCTCATTTTTTGCCCATATCTTGGTTTAATCTTTTCCCCGAAAATAACGCAAATTGTTAATGTTACCCCCAAAAAAACATTTGAAGTTGGATTTTTACGATCTTTGTTGGCTTTAATCAATAACGGGCTTCACGGTGGCCTTACCCCCTTGTATTTGTCCTACCACTATTTAGTATGCTTATTCAAATAAACAGTTTAGGGGTCAAGAAACCTCACCGCCCCCCCCACCCCTTCCTTAGACGGAGGTTAAACTTGTTACAGCCATTAACTTATTATATATTATGGTAATGCCAGTGGAACTAATCATCCAAATAAACACTTTATTTCCATTTAAAAAAAAAGAACACCGACGAATAGAAGACATTAATATTCTTAAATTAATTAATTATAAAAGACTAATCGCTTTTTTCCATCCGTATTCCATCACCAAGCGAGACGCAGTGGCGGATGGCCCCCTAAACTATTGCTCCGGGCCCCCTTTAACACCCTCGGAGTCGCACTAAACTGAGATATTGCTCTTCCCTCACACCACTAAGGGCCCCACCCTTAGCTGCTGACAGGGCCCTTTTCCGAATGTCAACGATTTAAAACGAATTCAATACCACCAAGTTGAAATCATGAACGCAGAGTTAACAACTTAGTCCGTCTGCACTCCCGTTGGTGGCCTAAAGAAGGTCCAGTGCACCCCCTCTTAAAAACCAATTTGCCGTTTTGGAATTTTTAAAAAACCAAACTCTGGTCATGATGGGGTACATCATCAAAAGGCCAAATCAGGGGAAAAATACATTCTGTTATACAGATTCAAAAGGCAGGTGTAAAAAACGATTTTTATGACAACCACCAAAGTTCTTCCTGACTAAAAATCAATCCACTTTTTCCACCCAAGAACTTTTTCCATGAAATTTGCACATCATAGGAAACATAGATTATAGTTTATATTGCTGAAATAATAATAAAAAAGTTACGTACTTCATTACGATTTAAGGACAAACCAACATTTGACTACGCCAACCAAAATGCTTAATTGCGCTAATTAGCATAATAATGCTATGGCCGATTTGAACTTGTTTTCGCCTAACTATGCGCAACTGATAAATTAGGGCAATACCTAAAACTCTTTTAGCGCTAAAAACCGTAGCTCACACAAAAATCCCTGGGTCCACATGCCCCTACCCGTAAACATCAAAAATTAAAAAGGTCTCGGTCAATGCACATCTGTGGTAAAACGATTCTCCTACTTCCAATCAACGGATGCCCCCTGTGGCGCGAAGCTTATCATAAGATTGTGGCTTGGGAAAATACGTCGCTGATGTTGATATCCATATTGATGTTTTAACTTCCTTTACAACAAAAAAATATTAATTTTTGGAACGTGTATTGAATCTGAAAGAACTAAACCTTTTCCCCTTATTTTTTTAAAAACATTTACAATAATTTTCATTTCTCTGGTTAACTCCAACCCCCTTCAAATTCATCTTAGGGTCAATTATATTAAATTCAGTCAACAATTCAGGTAATTATAGTTTTCGTCAAATAAACCATATATTCATATTGACAAAATACGAAATTTATATATGCAAATTCAAATGTTTGGGGCGAAATGGTAAAATGTAAAGGGGCATTTCGTCCCCCCACATCCTTGTCCCCTGGAATTCCCTAAAAAGTAGATTTTTTATACGCAAATGCAAACTTTGTTGTGAAGTATAAGTATGGGTGCCTTATCTTATATGTCGTGGGTCGGTATGTCAATGAAACATTCCCGTAGGATTTTGGTGCTAAAGGTGATTTTCTTGCTGTTTGTTTTTTCAATTCAATAGGGGCCAGTTTGTGAAAACAGTCAAAAATTCATTAGGGCAATTTTCGGACTGATACCCCCTGCTGCAAGGGGGAAATATTACTACAGGGAACAATTTAAAAAATCGAAGTCCAAAATTGTGTGTTTCATGTCCAATTCATGTTCGTCTCTTATAAGGTTAGAAAAAGTATATATTTGCCTAGGTTGCCGACCTTTAGGATTATGGCGCTATAGCCCAATAATGGTTCAGGTCATCCTGGGTTTAATTTATACCCAATGCGTCAGTTTTTTTAAACTGGGATAATTTGTTTGTATTTGTTCTCACATGATCCAAAAATGTATTATTTTAACGTGTGTGACATTTGGATGGCTACTTACAAACAAAATGTCGCTAGGGGGCTCTACATGGTCTAATGGGGGGCACCAGAACTTTCCCTGGATGTCGCATGGGATCCCAAAATATCAAATTAAAATGCATTTCTGTTCAGTATGACAACAAGAATCATTTGACACCACTTTCAAAAACATCGGAGCAAAAACAAAATTTACCCCCCCAGGGTGGACCTTGAACCATTAGGGGCTATACCGATTTAACTCAAGGTTGGAACCTATGCAAATATATACTTATCTAATCCTTATTACGAGACGAACGCGTTAGTGTACATTAAACACAATTTGACTCGATTTTAAATTTTTCACGGTACTAACATTTGCCCCCTTCAAGAAGGGGCATCAGTAGGAAAGTTGCACTCCATCATTTTTTGACAGTTTAGGTCCTATTGAAACCCAAACAGCAAAAAATCATTTTATGCATGAAATCCTACGGGATACACACCAACCCACACAATTACGATGCAAATTCCCGATCTAAACTGTAGAAGACGCGGCTAATTCGATCGTACTGGTTTGTGAGTGAAAGATGAAGATTCATCGTGTTTCAGCTGCAGGTGTGCTTTTTCTCAGTTGTCTTAGCTGTTTTTTAGCTGTTTCATGATAAGGCAGGCTTATCCTGCCGAAACGTCGTGTTGTTTGTCTTGGTTTGTTTAATTCTTCCTGCCTCAATTGGGATGAGCTTTTGTCTTCTTATCTCTCTACTTTAGAGAAATTCTCAATTTTGTATTATCTGTCCGTAAACGGACAGAAATTACAACGCAGTGGGTCTATGGGTGCCGTGATACAAGCGTTTGCTAATAAATCAAAAAGCACCGTCAGATTCAAATGGAATATTAAATCATTAAAAAAAGAAAAACCATAAACAAAAAATAAAGTGTTAGGATCCCGAAATGCACCCTAACGGGTAATGAATATACTGAAACTGTTGAAAATAACTGGAAAAACCAATACACAAGCTATGTTTCTTTTGAAAAAAAATCTAACTATAATAACAAAAATGTAGCATACATTGTCCAGTCTGGTACTTCAATAAAGATGGCTCATGGAAGTGACATCTTGTGTGCATTATGTGTGTTGTGCAAGTAGGGAAATACCAGTCATTAGTCATATTTTATAATGTATCTCAACACCGTGTTTGCCCCCGCGCGGGAGCGCGGGCTATAGATGTTAACCGGAGCCTAGCAACACATTTGTAACACATCTCAAGTACAAAGGTTGAGTGGATTAAATAGTTGACACAGACTGACAGGAAACCCTGAAACGCGATTCGTAAGTGCCGCAATGGTGCCTTAAGGAGAGGGGTGCCAAAAAAGTTTGTACAGGGTCCCCAACTTGTAAAATTGATCCATATGTTGAAAAGCACACCATGGTATGTGTCCAACCATAAGGATTCAAAAGTATAGTTTTGTAATAGTTTAATCCTAAACTTTCAGAGTTATAGGCCTAAAAACAGCAAATCAATAAAAAGGGTTCAAGTTTCCGTTGTATCAGGGGGTCCACATTTTTTTAAAATGCTGCTTCCAATTTGGATAAAAAATGGTGCAACCTTATTGGTGAACTCATAGGATACTTAAGAGAATAGTTTTTGAGTGTCCTCAAATGCCTTTGCTTAAGTAAATTAAGGGGGGTAAAAATCAAGCCACCATTGATGCAATGGACGGTTTTGACCTCTGTGCCCGCGTACATCGGAAACCAGCATTAGACAGTCAAAACTTTCCTTATTTTAATTCTATGACCTCCACCAATAATTTGCACCATTTGTATCCCAATCGGAGCAACTTTAAATTTGACCCCTGTACACTGAAATTGACCCTTATTATTGAATTTTGCTGTTTTTTTAGCCTATAACTCTGAAACTTAGGCTGTACATATTACAACTAATACCTTTTCTTAAATCCTTATGTTTAGACACATAACATGGTATGCTTTTCAACATGAGTGGATCACTTACAACTTTGGACCCCTGTACAAACTTTGTTTTGGCCCCCTCTCCTTAGGCACCATTTACAGCACCTAAGAATCACGTTTTCATGGGTCCGTTATTCTGTCAACATATTTATTCACTCAACCCTTTGTACTTGAGATGTTTTTACAAATGTGTGCTAGCTCCAGGGCTGATGTTGAATACCTTGACAGACATGGAGTTTTGCTGTAAATTGAAGCATGAAGAGCCTTGGTCTAAAAATTTTTCAGTGACAAATTGAAAAGGTGACATGCAAAATTATACTTATGGTTGTGATGACATGACATAAATATTTATGCAAACACAAGATATTTTTTGTGTAAGTAAAATGATGATAAAGTGGTGAGAAATTGTATTTTCATTGTTTATACAAATTTATTTGGGCTCTGTTCAAGGTTCTATTTTCCATGTGTTTAAGTGGGGGTCAAATATCGACCAGTTGGGCGACTGCCAACAGTGCCGGTAAATACTCAGACTATAATTGCACCAACATTCAGTAGCTGACATCAGTTATGACTGAGGGTCGACTATTGAGGTACTCCAGTGATCATTATAAGTAATTGAACTTGATCACACTTACGATCACCACTATTATAACCATATTCATTTTCAGTAAAAAGTCACTCAATTTATTTTTTGCTTGGAAAATGGTCCTTGTTATCTCTCATTATTGGCTATTTTTGGATGATTTTAATAATTCTCTGCATTGCGCGGGCCATACATTGGTGCCCAGCACCAAATGTTTCTTGTGCATAAAAGATACCGTGTAATGCAATGTATGTCATTGCAATTGATGCTGGTTCCAAAATTTCCCAAATAAACGACTGCTGTCTTGCGGAATAGTCGACATTTCGAATCCTTTGCCAATGGATGCTATTATATCGTCATCTACGCATCGAGGGAAATTCAATGCCTTCGAGTGCTTTTCGCATTTAGTTATTTATAATGCCAAAACCTTGTTGAGTGTAGGTGTCAGTCTGCCTATCTGGGTGGTAATTTTCCCCAAAAAGGGCTGGAGCAGTTGTTTGCAGTTTTTGGGTAAAGAGGTCGGTAGCTGTAATTATCCCGTGCTTGCAAATATCTATTCAGTATATATGTGTCTTTTTCGCTTGGTCATGTGTTAATCTCGTAAAATTGTTAGCGACAGTTTGCAGGACAGTTTCAAGAATATTCATATAGATAACTCCGGCCAAATTATCAGATAGTTGAGATAACTTCAGTGAATTGGCCCGTCTCTATTGTTACCGTCACTATGAACGCTGCATAACTATAAATGACGAACACAAATGATAACAAATTAGGTAAGTCTTATTTTCATTATTTTACTATATAATAAATATAAGGCCAAAAAAAGTTTGTCTCAGAAGAAATGTTAAAAAAGCAAATGCAAAATGCGGAATTTAAAGAAAAAAATATAGCATTTTTGACCCACTTTTTATTTTTTTCCAACCACTTCGTTTTTCTTAAAATTAAAAAAAAAAATCAAGGGATTAAAACAAACACAATACGCTAAAAGACAAATTTTAAACAAAATGGGCGCGGCCTTCTGAGACAATCTTTTTTCTTGGCCTACTCATCGCTTTATGCTTTATGTAGTTTTGCTTTCTTAGTATTGTAGACGAAAGTCTAACCCACTGACCTCTACACATGGATAGCGGGCTGCCGCACAGTTGAATGGTCGCCGAGTGAAACAACAGGAAGTTGGTTTTGAACCTCTACAATATGGCGGAAACAATGCATACACCTGCTGGTTAGTGCAGGGACTTCAACCATAAAAGTTGACACCCAGTGATGAAAATTTAGAACATAACTTTACATGTCTAAATAGGATCTAAAATCTAGATCACAAAACTGCCTGATGCAATTTTTAGAAGCGTGTGCGAACTTAGATATGGCCAAAAAATCAAAATGGCTGCCATTTTAGAGGTATCTGAATCTATAACTAAGTCGTTTATGACCATATATCATACAATTTAAGTGCCAACTTTATACAATTATATATTAAAACACACCAAAGAGTTCTGAGAGTACAGCCCAAATTAGTAGCCATCTTGAATTTCTAAATGGCCGCCAACAGAGGAAATCAGTCATATTGAGTATCGCTATTTAAACCTGTAAATGTTGCATTAAGTTTATTAAAGGTATGGACTGACTGAACTTGTGAAACCTCTTAAAATGATCATTAAAATAATTTAGGAACTAGTTTATCTTAAAATGGCTGCCAAAATACAAAATGGCTGCTTTTTCAGCAATATCAGTACTACCATCAAAAACTAAATCAAGATAGCCATCATACTTGAGAAAATGGGAAAATGGGATACATAAAATAACTTGAGAGAAGAAATTGGGAGCTCCCTTCACTGCATTATGCTTTGGCATAATGCATATTTTACCCCCCCCCCCAACTTGGTCACCAGCAGGGTGCTATAAGTCAGACTTGTATTGCACAGATTTTAATGTCAAATATAATTGGTTCTTATGTATTTAGAACTTTAAAAGGTTTTTGTGTATAGAAATCGTATGTAATTTGATTAATCTGGGTAATGCATCTTGCCACAATGGATTTTGGAAAGCTCTCAATATCCCAGGAGGGGCACTGACACATAGGGATGTGGTATTGGTATGTACGGCCCTTAAGCCCCCATTTCACACACCTCCAGCAGTTGCTAAGATCCCATCAGTTCTGAAGGTTCCCTTTGGGAAAAAATGCCTCTAAAGCAAACTTTATATTCCTAATTTCAAGCTCCAAGTCTGCAAATTTCTCCAAATTCTTGTTCCTGAGACCTTACTTTTAGAGACAAAATCAGTTTCCAAGCCTCGAATTTCGGAAAACAAGGGTGCACATCAATATCTTTGCTCCTGTAATTGTGAAACAAAGTTCAGCTTTATAAGAATGTGATGAGCAATATGTCTTTAAAAAGTCTTTGAAAAGTCTCATTTCATCAAGTCTTTGAAAATTGGATTTCATTTTTCCTAATAGTAATACGTGAATATATATACATAGGTACCAAATAGTTGCACCATAGCAGTGAATATTGGAAACTAAAATTTTCAGAAATATAAATGTTACGTGCTACCTACATACTACGTGAATAAAAAAAAAAGTGCAAGGATGGCAGATGACCTTGACCTTGATAAAATCACTGAATCATAGATTTGTTGTTGTTTTATTAAAACAAATTTAATATACTTCCAAATGTTGAAAAAATGAAAGAAATCGATTAAAAAATAAGCCAGATATGACCAATTTTGTAAGAACACCCCTTTTTCCTCCATTCCAATGGAATTTATACAGTTAAGCAAGATATTATGATACGATATACGGGGCATAGCATTATGAACATGATGAAAGTAATGATGACCCATGCTTTATTATTTAATGATATATGAATAGCCATAATCTCCTTTATCATGTTTATTGATCTTCAAAAAGAATTTAATGTTCACACAAAATATCATCCAATTAATCCTGATGTATATATAAATGAAAAGGGTTTCAAGTTCAGCACTACTACTGTAATCCAGGTATAGATACAAGCTATGCCAATAAGGGAAAACTTTTTGCAATCCTTACCAATGGGAACATCTTGTTTCTTGATCTGCAACAGGTGAAGTGGTGTGTGGATTCGTCATATCTGTTGGCACATTGGTATAAATAAATTCAATGATTAATCCGGAGTTGAAATAATCAATCTCACAAACACAAGTTTAATGTGTGTAAATCCCATAGGAATGGAGAATAAAGGGGTGTGCTTACAAAATTGGTCATAGCTGGCTTATTTTTTAATCGATTTCTTTCATGTTTTCAACATTTAAAAGTATATCAGATGTGTTTTATAAAAACAACAACAAATCTATGATATAATGATTGCATTAAGGTCAAGATCATCTTTAATCATTGCACAATTTTTTTTTTGATTCACGTAGTATGAGGGAGAGTCTCATCAGTGCATAGAATTAAAAACTATGTTATCAGTGTCATCCGAAAGACAATTAATATTGATTCTCATAACTCCAGCGAAAAACAGGTAAAGCATATTCTGGAATTCCTCCTTGACATCAGAGTAAACGCATACTTGACAACTCCAAATGAACTTCAAACATCAGCCAATCCTGGCTATCTACTTGGTCAATACAAACTTATCTCCCGGTCTAGCATGAACATTTCTCCTCAAGCTAACTTCAGGCAAAGACCTCGATCTCTCTAAATCACGGTTTATACTCTTTTATTAGAGACTTCTAGAATTCTCAAGTCATTTTCTAACAATTACACTAAATTAATTATATGTAATTAGACTTGGCACTGTGCTAGCATCCATAGAGCTAGAATATAAACCAAGAGGGGAAACGCTCGTGTTATTGAATAGGCCAGCTACGTAACCGATTTCTCTCACACCTCTCGCGCCATCCTTCTTGTTGCGCAACCAGCCGCGCGTCGTCGCTGTTACTGCACAAGCACATGCGCACCGACAAATCTGTGTGTCACGTGGTATGTTATCAGTGTTGCATTTCCCCAGTGTTCCATTGTTCTTATCGGCCATTTTTTCTGCATAATTTATGCGAAACCAATCGCTGGAAAAGCCATGCCTCTAAAAAGATTCCTGCTTCCCTAATGCACAAAAGTCCATCCCGATGACCCCTGTTACTTTTGCTTTGTCGGAAAAGAGATATTATGATTCCGAGGGATAGCATGTGGCATCGTTGTTATTGTTTGTTTTTCACTCGCCAAATGTGACGAACTTAAAATCCGCGTGTCTCATAAATATGGATTAAGGATTTTCCAAATACGACGATACGGTAAACCAAATATTGTGGGTTCCCAAAACTAATATGAAGTGCGTATGATTTCATTATAAGACTTTATGGGCACCTCGATTTTGGTGACGCCTTGTGTGGAGATACGCCTGTCTAATCTTATAAGGTCTTGGCTAGCATCATATAACACCCATGCATGCAGTGTAGTATTAGCCAATGGAACTTACATCATCCCTATAATAGCTAGACTTCTCGGAACTTTTTTTGTTTGTTCTAGAAATTACAGAATCAAAGATTCAAACCAGAACTTTCTCTTACCCCTTCACCTGTCATAATTACTACGATTGGGAAAAAGTCAATTCTTCACATGATTCTTTGCTGAGTAATGAATCTTAGGATTTGTTCAGCTCTCTGGTATATGAGTAATCCCTTTTTCTTTCCATGCCATTTTGTAGAGAGGTGTGGTCACTTTCAAGTTGTTTAAAACATTATTGGAAAACTCCACCGATTTCCTCAATCCTGAGACCATTTTGCGTCAAAAATTCAAATTTTGATTTCAAAAAAATGAAAATTTTTTAAATTGTCCTAAAAATTGTATCTGCGGTTGCTATTGTCCAATTTTGGCCGAAAGTTGTTAAAGAGACTGGTTCCTATTTTTCCAGACTCCCGGATCCACGTCCTACCTACCAAAACAAAATTTGAGAACATCCATTCCCACCTTGTGGCTAATATGTGCAAATACACCTGGCACAAAGTGTCTCGCCATGTTTTTCGAACAGTATTGTGCCAAAGTCCTACCCTTTTGAAAGTTCGAAAATATACATTTTATTGTCTAGATCTTCTTGCTCTTTCATTTATACATGGCTTGTAAAAAGAAGCGTGCGGAAATAGCTGAGATAGAACACCCGAACGACGCAAACCCCCAAAACCAAAGTTGCAGTTTTGGGATTTTTCAATGGGCATTGCAGTGTAGTAGGACACGAACACGCGCACCACTATCATCAATATTGCAAGTAGGCGTTCCCTTCGTCATTCAGTCGGAAAACCACCTTGTGTAAAATCAATACACACGTATTATTGCGTTGTACCACCAGTGACCATTGAAAAATCGAAAAAAATGCACTTTTTGTTTGGGGGGTTTGCGTCTTTCGGGCACCTATCTCAGCCATTTTTGCCGCTTTAGGATATACAAGCGAGGTGTTAAATGAAGTGCAAGATCTAGGCACAAATGTATATTTCAAAAACTTCAAAATGGTCTAACTTTGGCATGTACGATCGAAAAACCTGCCAAGATACTTTTTTGTGCCAGGTGTATCTCATGAGGTAAATTTTTTAACGATTCTCGACAAGTCTGTGTACTTTTCCATTCGTTCCTGATCGAAAATATTTCGGGCAGAAAATACTGACACAGTGATCTGGTGACATTGGCTAGTGGTACATATGTGTGGCCCATTTGAAAATGTTTGCCTCATATGACTCAACCATTTGGGCGGATCTCTTTTAGTGGGAGAAGCAAATTTTTTCTCTAAAGTATAAGACCCCGGGAGACAGTTCCCAAGCCCCAGAATTTGGACTCTGGCGGTGCACATTTGGGCTAAATTTTCCAGCACACTTGGTCCCATTAGCCGGGGGGGGGGGATTCTTGGCTGTTGGGTCGGGTACCCACCATACTCTTCCAGGGTTTCTGAAGTGACCCCTATGAGAACCATTGTTCAGTAAACATAAATAAACCTAACGTGGACCACTTAAGAGTAAAATTAATGCCTCTTGCTGAAATGTTCTCATACGTGAATTAACTTTACCTTTAAAGTAAACAGCCATATCAAGCAAAATGACAATTGTGCTACTGCAAGAAAAATAACACACTCAGGGTTGTTTTGCTGATATGCCTTCGTTCATTTTTCCGGCTTTGTTTACATCATTGACCTCGTCACAATCACAATGATTATCCCTAGCGGACAGAATGTGCTTATTGTGAATTTGAAACCGCCTAGGCATTAGTCCCGCATTGGCAGCGTAGTGCCCTTTTTTTTTTGGAAGGAGCAATGGGTACTCGACCAAGAATTCAAGACCCCCTGGATTACCTTCATGAAAGAACTGATTCTCCTGGTAGCATGTTTGAAATTGGATATTCATAACACATTGGCGGCCATTTTTGAATTACAACATAGCACCACTTATACATTCTGTTACATAAGTAATTGGAAACTTAACATATCCAAGGATTTTTTTTGCTTATCATTCATATATTTTGCTTATTGTGTTTACAGAAATCCGTCACATTTCCTGATTGGTGGCTTATAATTTGAATTACAAACCTACGAATTACAACAACCCTGGCAAGCCATTTTGAATTACAAAATACCACCATTTGACGTTTTATTTATCAATAATAAACCCAATAATAACCTGGCATTATTTATCTTGTTTCATTTAATTAAATTGTATAGAATAATGTAAAATTGTTCAACTTTCAAGCCATAATATATGTTTGAAATCAGGATGGAGTTGGGCGGCCATTTTGAAAACTGCGTTTTCCTCAGCTCGCACACACTTTCAATTTTGCATCAATCACTTTTCTGTTATCTGAAGGTACCTGCTATCAAGATAAACACCGATCGAGACAATGTTCTAGATGTTAATGGGTCAACCATAAATTAAGGCCCTATTGAAGCTTAAGTCCTATTCCACACAGAATGTTCTATTGTTGGACAAGGTGGGTATGCATTGTTTCCCGCTACATTGGGAGAGGCCAAAACACTTCCTGATAGTTGTGATCGTTGACTCTGACCCGCTATCCGTGTGTAGAGTTCAGTGGTCTAACCGGATTTCTCGTTTATGACCAAATCAATACGACGGCTGTCGCTGTGCGAAGCCGTATCTCATTCGGTCTGGAATCATGCTATGGATATATTTTTTAGTATACACATTCCACTTAAAATTGGACATGAACAGCCCCAAACAACAAACAGCTTGAGGAGACACAGCATCGAAAATTGATTCGCAGGTCTAGTAAATATTTGGCACCTGAACTGTTTTTCTATTTGTTTGAAAATTGTAAATCACTTTTCGTCACTTCTACAATATAAATCCTTAATGTAATTTGGTATTTCGGGATGTGTACATGAATCCTGAAGTGAATATTAGTGTACATTGAGTTTTTTTTTTTTAAATGCATTTATTTGATATTTTTTCAATAAGGTGCATTTTTTTTTTTTTTGTGTTGTAGATGCATCCTCCTTCGCATGTATACTTTAATAAAATCAAAATAGTATATATTTTACACGCGCCCATTAAAAATGAAGTCCATTGATTTCTGAGTTCACTAGATTACACTCTAAAACAGGATTTAAAATAAATCTCAAAAGATTGGTGATTATTATATATTAACCTCCTTTTGTGATTAAATATTTGTTTCTTAACGGTTAATTTGAGACAAGATTTCTCATGGATGAAAGGGCACTTTGTTTATATGGAAATCCCCCTTGTTCTTAATGTCGAGATCAAGACCAGAATTTCTTTACTAGATATATTGTGGCAAGAGAGAAGTGGATTCCCCCACGTGCTATGTTGAGATATGCAACCCGTGTTGGTTTACAACTGAGAGGTGAATGGTAATCCCAAAAAAATTAAAAACTGACTCAACTTGTTTATGTTTTTAGATCAAAACAGATTGCAAATTTGGGGGGTTTCCCATGATTTAAAATTAGTAATATGTGCAATGGCAGATGATGTCATTTATGTGAGACCCCATTGGTCGCTAGTGCAAGGTTAAGGTTTTTTATGCATGATGCTGCTGTGGTTAATATCTATTTAAGAATCGTGAACTTTTTTGAAATCAGGATAAGGAGAGATTGGATAGTTAGATTTGCCAGCACCACCCAGTTAACAAGATTAGCTAGAAGTTATAGCTACAAATCCTCGCAAAAAGACTTGGAACACTTTAGACTGTTGTGATAAATGGGCGTTCCCCCACTCCCATGCAATTGAGACACGACAATGCCCTCGGCATCTCTTCCAAGGTGTTTTACACATTGAACGATGGTGGAGAGGGGAAGGCAAAGTATACTTAGGTACCAGCTTCTCATGGGGGGAAAGAGATGGAATCCATCACTACACTATTAACAAAAAACACATGTGTGCGGTGTTCCAAGGACTTTTTGCGAGGATGGTAGTTTTTTGTGATCTGCATAAATGCAGACCGGTCCCGTACATAGTGCCAGAATGTATTTTATTTTAAATTCCCCGTGAGCGAACCGCTATAATTATTCTACTCTCGTCTTTGAAGCCAAGAGTGCTGGGAATCAAAATAAGGATATCAAGTTATGGACGATAGAATCGTGGTGATTGTACTTGGACTGATATACTGGGGGAACATTATGTCCCGTCCGATGGACTTATTCAATCTTGCGTCTTTCGTCTGAATTTCACCCACTCTGAATAAATGTTGTCTAATTTTTGAATATCTGGCTGCCATCTTTGTATATGCCTCTTTTAACAAGTATACTTCATATAGCATGATATGTACAAATGAACATATCTTGATACTAAAATGATCAGGGTGTATCCTACGAAAGGAAGCTACTAGTAAAGCTACCAAGGATGGCAGTGAAAGTGTATAAAGGTGTTTACATTGAACTGGTAAAATTGAATTGGGTACCATGTGTCATCCACTGTCAAAAATAAGCTCCTAAAACCACGTCGTATGTATGTATAATACATTTTTATACCAAAAGTGACTGAAATGTTTAGTAGTTATGGTATATATGTATTGGCTCTTCAATTTAACATAACCTTAAAATTAGAGCCTAGAATAAACAATGAAATACAAGGATAGAGCCCGGTGAACATATAGTATCAATTAAAACACGAACACACACACACACTTGCATACACACACACACCGAAAATGCAGTTTTTTATAAACAGATTTGACAGTGGAGGAATGGAGACCTGGAGGCTTCTAATGCAAGGCCTTTGTAAAGTTTTATGTGTTGACTCCCAATGATGTATTTTAGTTCTAGGAGTAGCATTGGAAGAGTGAGCAGGTGGACATTTTTAAGTATGACTTTACCCCCCGCCCCCCAAAAAAAAAAAAAAAAACATCACTTTCATTCAAATGGTACCTTTCAAAAGATTTTAATAAAAAAACACATTATTTATGCATGGTTGCTTAAACAGTATATTTGGTAATTAGGTGGCATCCCATCAGTCATTTAAAAAGGACCCGCTTGGTCTTGTGTTTTGCAATGTACTATTACATCGAAAATATTGGAATTAGCTTTTGCATGGCATATTTTTTTTGCTGCAAAGGGTTAATTCCATCGGTTAAGTATAGGCCGCGATACAGTCCTGTTTGAGTCAAGTAGTCAGCTTTTCTCTCTCCACGGATTCCCATTTGCATGCATGCCGCAAATAAGCAAATGACTCCCCTAAATTAATTATGATAAGGGTTGTCTATGTGTTAATGTCACATGAAGTGTTATCTTAAAGGTGTAAAAACAGTGATAATGGTAATTGTATTTGAATACGTTTCATAGGGTATGATTCATTTAAACTCCCCAGAACTGATACCTATATTCAGTTGTTTTGTTTGCAAATGATTTTTAGGATGATGAGACGTAAAACTTTACGCCGTGCGATCGATGGGTAATTGTGACTGAATTTGTTGGTTAAATAGCTCTACATTTATTTTGCAGGTCATAATAGCTCGATCTTCTCTTAACACTGATTTGCTCTGCTCTCTGCACTTCGCTTAACGTCATTCATTTTCATGTGAATCCCTGGACAGAGCAGAAAAGACTACGACGGTATCTCGTCTATACTAACCGTGTGAATCATCTTTGCAGCAAGTTAAAGATAATAAAACCAGCCTTGTAAAGTTTATACATATTTGTTAGATATATATTACTTAAACATTCAACTAATGGACCAATCAGGGTCAAGGTTTTTACTCACCTTTTATAACAAGTAAGTAAAATCTAAAAACATCTGTTTTCTTATTCAAAATTGCCACTGCGATTTGACAGTTTTTTTCAAACCCAACTTTGGATTCGCTGATTCGACTGCATGAAACCCTCAATTTCACTGCTGATAGGTGAGGCCACTATTTCACGATTTTTGCTATCTTAAAATGAAGATGCCGACGATACAAGGATTATAATTTTATAACGATGGCGATGATGATGGGGCAATATGAGGAAATAAGGAATCATCGAACTTGACGACGACAATGATTCTACTGCTCGATTATGATGATGATGATGATAAAACGACGACGACACGAACTACGCGATGATGATGATGAATGATGATTATGATGATGATGAGAGATGATGATGCTGAAATATCTTGTCACTGGCAAGGAAAAATGACTTGCAACATAATGGTCATTAGCAAATTTCCCATGATTCAACAAAACATGCAAAACAAGTTGACATTTTGAAACATGTTTGGATGAAACCCACCTCCTGCACCTGATGTGCTTTGACATCAAATTACAAAACGCAGTCTATTGTTCTTAACAGGTGTGTAAATCGTGCTTCCTAATTGAAACAAAGAACCTCTGCACAGTTCTTAGAATGAAAAAGACAAGACACTGTGCTCCTATTGCGCTGCGAATGTCCATCTAATGTACTCAGGAAGTTCCCACACACTAGTACCCTTAGAACTAGTTAATCACATAAGTCATGCTTGTTGCAAAGCACTGTATTTATCTTTTTTTAAATTTTCCACACGTGCTTTATAGATCTTACTC